>JAKSZU010000734.1:0-45200 GCA_026018925.1 Tupaia tana
AGGCAGGAGAGTTGAGCTCTTTTCTGACAAGACTACTCATGGCTACTGGGAACTAGATTTTTCAGGGAAAAGGAGAAATGAAGATTTTCTACTCATAATAGAGCCTCCAGCGAGAAGAGCTAGTGTGGTAGGGAGCCCCTCTGGCCTTCTATCTCTGTCTCTGTGTCTCTGAGGTCTCTGTCTCTTTCTGATCCTGTCTCCTCATTTTTTTTTGGTAATTTTTCCTTTTTATGATTTTTTTAAAGGTAAAGTTTTTCTCTGGCTCTCAGCTCCTCCTATTGTTTTGTTAATAATCTCTTCTGCTCCTTTCTCCCAGGCAGGAGAGTTGAGCTCTTCTCTGACAAGACTACTCATGGCTACTGGGAACTAGATTTTTCAGGGAACAGGAGAAATGAAGATTTTCTACTCATAATTCAGCCTCCAGCGAGCAGAGCTAGTGTGGTAGGGAGCCCCTCTGGCCTTCTATCTCTGTCTCTGTGTCTCTGAGGTCTCTGTCTCTCTCTGCTCCTGTCTCCTCATTTTTTTTTTGGTAATTTTTCTTTTTACGATTTTTTTAAAGGTAAAGTTTTTCTCTGGCTCTCAGCTCCTCCTATTGTTTTGTTAATAATCCCTTCTGCTCCTTTCTCCCAGGCAGGAGAGTTGAGCTCTTCTCTGACAAGACTACTCATGGCTACTGGGAACTAGATTTTTCAGGGAACAGGAGAAATGAAGATTTTCTACTCATAATTCAGCCTCCAGCGAGCAGAGCTAGTGTGGTAGGGAGCCCCTCTGGCCTTCTATCTCTGTCTCTGTGTCTCTGAGGTCTCTGTCTCTCTCTGCTCCTGTCTCCTCATTTTTTTTTTTGGTAATTTTTCTTTTTACGATTTTTTTAAAGGTAAAGTTTTTCTCTGGCTCTCAGCTCCTCCTATTGTTTTGTTAATAATCCCTTCTGCTCCTTTCTCCCAGGCAGGAGAGTTGAGCTCTTCTCTGACAAGACTACTCATGGCTACTGGGAAATAGATTTTTCAGGGAACAGGAGAAATGAAGATTTTCTACTCATAATTCAGCCTCCAGCGAGCAGAGCTAGTGTGGTAGGGAGCCCCTCTGGCCTTCTATCTCTGTCTCTGTGTCTCTGAGGTCTCTATCTCTCTCTGCTCCCGTCTCCTCATTTTTTTTTTGGTAATTTTTCCTTTTTACGATTTTTTTAAAGGTAAAGTTTTTTCTAGGGCTCTCAGCTCCTCCTATTGTTTTGTTAATAATCCCTTCTGCTCCTTTCTCCCAGGCAGGAGAGTTGAGCTCTTCTCTGACAAGACTACTCATGGCTACTGGGAACAAGATTTTTCAGGGAACAGGAGAAATGAAGATTTTCTACTCATAATTTAGCCTCCAGCGAGCAGAGCTAGTGTGGTAGGGAGCCCCTCTGGCCTTCTATCTCTGTCTCTGTGTCTCTGAGGTCTCTGTATCTCTCTGCTCCTGTCTCCTCATTTTATTTTTTGGTAATTTTTCCTTTTTACGATTTTTTTAAAGGTAAAGTTTTTCTCTGGCTCTCAGCTCCTCCTATTGTTTTGATAATAATCCCTTCTGCTCCTTTCTCCCAGGCAGGAGAGTTGAGCTCTTCTCTGACAAGACTACTCATGGCTACTGGGAACTAGATTTTTCAGGGAACAGGGGAAATGAAGATTTTCTACTCATAATTCAGCCTCCAGCGACCAGAGCTAGTGTGGTAGGGAGCTCCTCTGGCCTTCTATCTCTGTCTCTGTGTCTCTGAGATTTCTGTATCTCTCTGCTCCTGTCTCTTCATTTTTTTTTTTGGTAATTTTTCCTTTTTACGATTTTTTTAAAGGTAAAGTTTTTCTCTGGCTCTCAGCTCCTCCTATTGTTTTGTTAATAATCCCTTCTACTCCTTTCTCCCAGGCAGGAGAGTTGAGCTCTTCTCTGACAAGACTACTCATGGCTACTGGGAACTAGATTTTTCAGGGAACAGGAGAAATGAAGATTTTCTACTCATAATTCACCCTCCAGCGAGCAGAGCTAGTGTGGTAGGGAGCCCCTCTGGCCTTCTATCTCTGTCTCTGTGTCTCTGAGTTCTCTGTCTCTCTCTGCTCCTGTCTCCTCATTATTTTTTTTGGTAATTTTTCCTTTTTTCGATTTTTTTAAAGGTAAAGTTTTTCTCTGGCTCTCAGCTCCTCCTATTGTTTTGTTAATAATCCCTTCTGCTCCTTTCTCCCAGGCAGGAGAGTTGAGCTCTTCTCTGACAAGACTACTCATGGCTACTGGGAACTAGATTTTTCAGGGAACAGGAGAAATGAAGATTTTCTACTCATAATTCAGCCTCCAGCGAGCAGAGCTAGTGTGGTAGGGAGCCCCTCTGGCCTTCTCTCTCTGTCTCTGTGTCTCTGAGGTCTCTGTCTCTCTCTGCTCCTGTCTCCTCATTTTTTTTTTGGTAATTTTTCTTTTTACGATTTTTTTAAAGGTAAAGTTTTTCTCTGGCTCTCAGCTCCTCCTATTGTTTTGTTAATAATCCCTTCTGCTCCTTTCTCCCAGGCAGGAGAGTTGAGCTCTTCTCTGACAAGACTACTCATGGCTACTGGGAACTAGATATTTCAGGGAACAGGAGAAATGAAGATTTTCTACACATAATTAAGCCTCCAGCGAGCAGAGCTAGTGTGGTAGGGAGCCCCTCTGGCCTTCTATATCTGTCTCTGTGTCTCTGAGGTCTCTGTCTCTCTCTGCTCCTGTCTCCTCATTATTTTTTTGGTAATTTTTCTTTTTACGATTTTTTTAAAGGTAAAGTTTTTCTCTGGCTCTCAGCTCCTCCTATTGTTTTGTTAATAATCCCTTCTGCTCCTTTCTCCCAGGCAGGAGAGTTGAGCTCTTCTCTGACAAGACTACTCATGGCTACTGGGAACTAGATTTTTCAGGAAACAGGAGAAATGAAGATTTTCTACTCATAATTCAGCCTCCAGCGAGCAGAGCTAGTGTGGTAGGGAGCCCCTCTGGCCTTCTATATCTGTCTCTGTGTCTCTGAGGTCTCTGTCTCTCTCTGCTCCTGTCTCCTCATTTTTTATTTTTTTGGTAAATTTTCCTTTTTACGATTTTTTTAAAGGTAAAGTTTTTCTCTGGCTCTCAGCTCCTTCTATTGTTTTGTAAATAATCCCTTCTGCTCCTTTCTCCCAGGCAGGAGAGTTAAGCTCTTTTCTGACAAGACTACTCATGGCTACTGGGAACTAGATTTTTCAGGGAAAAGGAGAAATGAAGATTTTCTACTCATAATAGAGCCTCCAGCGAGAAGAGCTAGTGTGGTAGGGAGCCCCTCTGGCCTTCTTTCTCTGTCTCTGTGTCTCTGAGGTCTCTGTCTCTTTCTGATCCTGTCTCCTCATTTTTTTTTTGGTAATTTTACCTTTTTATGATTTTTTTAAAGGTAAAGTTTTTCTCTGGCTCTCAGCTCCTCCTATTGTTTTGTTAATAATCTCTTCTGCTCCTTTCTCCCAGGCAGGAGAGTTGAGCTCTTCTCTGACAAGACTACTCATGGCTACTGGGAACTAGATTTTTCAGGGAACAGGAGAAATGAAGATTTTCTACTCATAATTCAGCCTCCAGCGAGCAGAGCTAGTGTGGTAGGGAGCCCCTCTGGCCTTCTATCTCTGTCTCTGTGTCTCTGAGGTCTGTGTCTCTCTCTGCTCCTGTCTCCTCATTTTTTTTTTCGGAAATTTTTTCTTTTTACGAATTTTTTAAAGGTAAAGTTTTTCTCTGGCTCTCAGCTCCTCCTATTGTTTTGTTAATAATCCCTTCTGCTCCTTTCTCCCAGGCAGGAGAGTTGAGCTCTTCTCTGACAAGACTACTCATGGCTACTGGGAACTAGATTTTTCAGGGAACAGGAAAAATGAAGATTTTCTACTCATAATTTAGCCTCCAGCGAGCAGTGCTAGTGTGGTAGGGAGCCCCTCTGGCCTTCTATCTCTGTCTCTGTGTCTCTGAGGTCTCTGTATCTCTCTGCTCCTGTCTCCTCATTTTATTTTTTGGTAATTTTTCCTTTTTACGATTTTTTTAAAGGTAAAGTTTTTCTCTGGCTCTCAGCTCCTCCTATTGTTTTGATAATAATCCCTTCTGCTCCTTTCTCCCAGGCAGGAGAGTTGAGCTCTTCTCTGACAAGACTACTAATGGCTACTGGGAACTAGATTTTTCAGGGAACAGGGGAAATGAAGATTTTCTACTCATAATTCAGCCTCCAGCGACCAGAGCTAGTGTGGTAGGGAGCTCCTCTGGCCTTCTATCTCTGTCTCTGTGTCTCTGAGGTCTCTGTATCTCTCTGCTCCTGTCTCTTCATATTTTTTTGGTAATTTTTCCTTTTTACGATTTTTTTAAAGGTAAAGTTTTTCTCTGGCTCTCAGCTCCTCCTATTGTTTTGTTAATAATCCCTTCTACTCCTTTCTCCCAGGCAGGAGAGTTGAGCTCTTCTCTGACAAGACTACTCATGGCTACAGGGAACTAGATTTTTCAGGGAACAGGAGAAATGAAGATTTTCTACTCATAATTCAGCCTCCAGCGAGCAGAGCTAGTGTGGTAGGGAGCCCCTCTGGCCTTCTATCTCTGTCTCTGTGTCTCTGAGTTCTCTGTCTCTCTCTGCTCCTGTCTCCTCATTATTTTTTTTGGTAATTTTTCCTTTTTACGATTTTTTTAAAGGTAAAGTTTTTCTCTGGCTCTCAGCTCCTCCTATTGTTTTGTTAATAATCCCTTCTGCTCCTTTCTCCCAGGCAGGAGAGTTGAGCTCTTCTCTGACAAGACTACTCATGGCTACTGGGAACTAGATTTTTCAGGGAACAGGAGAAATGAAGATTTTCTACTCATAATTCAGCCTCCAGCGAGCAGAGCTAGTGTGGTAGGGAGCCCCTCTGGCCTTCTATCTCTGTCTCTGTGTCTCTGAGGTCTCTGTCTCTCTCTGCTCCTGTCTCCTCATTTTTTTTTTGGTAATTTTTATTTTTACGATTTTTTTAAAGGTAAAGTTTTTTTCTGGCTCTCAGCTCCTCCTTTTGTTTTGTTAATAATCCCTTCTGCTCCTTTCTCCCAGGCAGGAGAGTTGAGCTCTTCTCTGACAAGACTACTCATGGCTACTGGGAACTAGATATTTCAGGGAACAGGAGAAATGAAGATTTTCTACTCATAATTCAGCCTCCAGCGAGCAGATCTAGTGTGGTAGGGAGCCCCTCTGGCCTTCTATCTCTGTCTCTGTGTCTCTGAGGTCTCTGTCTCTCTCTGCTCCTGTCTCCTCATTTTTTATTCTTTTGGTAAATTTTCCTTTTTACGATTTTTTTAAAGGTAAAGTTTTTCTCTGGCTCTCAGCTCCTCCTATTGTTTTGTAAATAATCTCTTCTGCTCCTTTCTCCCAGGCAGGAGAGTTGAGCTCTTTTCTGACAAGACTACTCATTGCTACTGGGAACTAGATTTTTCAGGGAAAAGGAGAAATGAAGATTTTCTACTCATAATAGAGCCTCCAGGGAGAAGAGCTAGTGTGGTAGGGAGCCCCTCTGGCCTTGTATCTCTGTCTCTGTGTCTCTGAGGTCTCTGTCTCTTTCTGATCCTGTCTCCTCATTTTTTTTTTGGTAATTTTTCCTTTTTACGATTTTTTTAAAGGTAAAGTTTTTCTCTGGCTCTCAGCTCCTCCTATTGTTTTGTTAATAATCTCTTCTGCTCCTTTCTCCCAGGCAGGAGAGTTGAGCTCTTCTCTGACAAGACTACTCATGGCTACTGGGAACTAGATTTTTCAGGGAACAGGAGAAATGAAGATTTTCTACTGATAATTCAGCCTCCAGCGAGCAGAGCTAGTGTGGTAGGGAGCCCCTCTGGCCTTCTATCTCTGTCTCTGTGTCTCTGAGGTCTCTGTCTCTCTCTGCTCCTGTCTCCTCATTTTTTTTTTGGTAATTTTTCCTTTTTATGATTTTTTTAAAGGTAACGTTTTTCTCTGGCTCTCAGCTCCTCCTATTGTTTCGTTAATAATCCCTTCTGCTCCTTTCTCCCAGGCAGGAGAGTTGAGCTCTTCTCTGACAAGACTACTCATGGCTACTGGGAACTAGATTTTTCAGGAACCAGGAGAAATGAAGATTTTCTACTCATAATTCAGCCTCCAGCGAGCAGAGCTAGTGTGGTAGGGAGCCCCTCTGGCCTTCTATCTCTGTCTCTGTGTCTCTGAGGTCTCTGTCTCTCTCTGCTCCTGTCTCCTCATTTTTTATTTTTTTGGTAAATTTTCCTTTTTACGATTTTTTTAAAGGTAAAGTTTTTCTCTGGCTCTCAGCTCCTCCTATTGTTTTGTAAATAATCCCTTCTGCTCCTTTCTCCCAGGCAGGAGAGTTGAGCTCTTTTCTGACAAGACTACTCATGGCTACTGGGAACTAGATTTTTCAGGGAAAAGGAGAAATGAAGATTTTCTACTCATAATAGAGCCTTCAGCGAGAAGAGCTAGTGTGGTAGGGAGCCCCTCTGGCATTCTATCCCTGTCTCTGTGTCTCTGAGGTCTCTGTCTCTTTCTGATCCTGTCTCCTCATTTTTTTTTTTGTAATTTTTCCTTTTTACAATTTTTTTAAAGGTAAAGTTTTTCTCTGGCTCTCAGCTCCTCCTATTGTTTTGTTAATAATCTCTTCTGCTCCTTTCTCCCAGGCAGGAGAGTTGAGCTCTTCTCTGACAAGACTACTCATGGCTACTAGGAACTAGGTTTTTCAGGGAACAGGAGAAATGAAGATTTTCTACTCATAATTCAGCCTCCAGCGAGCAGAGCTAGTGTGGTAGGGAGCCCCTCTGGCCTTCTATCTCTGTCTCTGTGTCTCTGAGGTCTCTGTCTCTCTCTGCTCCTGTCTCATTTTTTTTTTGGTAATTTTTCTTTTTACGATTTTTTGAAAGGTAAAGTTTTTCTCTGGCTCTCAGCTCCTCCTATTGTTTTGTTAATAATCCCTTCTGCTCCTTTCTCCC
Organism: Tupaia tana; assembly: GCA_026018925.1. Lineage (NCBI taxonomy): Eukaryota > Metazoa > Chordata > Mammalia > Scandentia > Tupaiidae > Tupaia > Tupaia tana. The sequence continues at coordinate 6,940 of JAKSZU010000734.1, forward strand.
AGGCAGGAGAGTTGAGCTCTTCTCTGACAAGACTACTCATGGCTACTGGGAACTAGATTTTTCAGGGAACAGGAGAAATGAAGATTTTCTACTCATAATTCAGCCTCCAGCGAGCAGAGCTAGTGTGGTAGGGAGCCCCTCTGGCCTTCTATCTCTGTCTCTGTGTCTCTGAGGTCTCTGTCTCTCTCTGCTCCTGTCTCCTCATTTTTTTTTTTTTGGAAATTTTTCCTTTTTACGATTTTTTTAAAGGTAAAGTTTTTCTCTGGCTCTCAGCTCCTCCTATTGTTTTGTTAATAATCCCTTCTGCTCCTTTCTCCCAGGCAGGAGAGTTGAGCTCTTCTCTGACAAGACTACTCATGGCTACTGGGAACTAGATTTTTCAGGGAACAGGAGAAATGAAGATTTTCTACTCATAATTCAGCCTCCAGCGAGCAGAGCTAGTGTGGTAGGGAGCCCCTCTGGCCTTCTATCTCTGTCTCTGTGTCTCTGAGTTCTCTGTCTCTCTCTGCTCCTGTCTCCTCATTTTTTTTTTGGTAATTTTTCCTTTTTACGATTTTTTTAAAGGTAAAGTTTTTCTCTGGCTCTCAGCTCCTCCTATTGTTTTGTTAATAATCCCTTCTGCTCCTTTCTCACAGGGCAGTAGAGTTGAGCTCTTCTCTGACAAGACTACTCATGGCTACTGGGAACTAGATTTTTCAGGGAACAGGAGAAATGAAGATTTTCTACTCATAATTCAGCCTCCAGCGAGCAGAGCTAGTGTGGTAGGGAGCCCCTCTGGCCTTCTATCTCTGTCTCTGTGTCTCTGACATCTCTGTCTCTCTCTGCTCCTGTCTCCTCATTTTTTTTTTGGTAATTTTTCTTTTTACGATTTTTTTAAAGGTAAAGTTTTTCTCTGGCTCTCAGCTCCTCCTATTGTTTTGTTAATAATCCCTTCTGCTCCTTTCTCCCAGGCAGGAGAGTTGAGCTCTTCTCTGACAAGACTACTCATGGCTACTGGGAACTAGATTTTTTCAGGGAACAGGAGAAATGAAGATTTTCTACTCATAATTCAGCCTCCAGCGAGCAGAGCTAATGTGGTAGGGAGCCCCTCTGGCCTTCTATCTCTGTCTCTGTGTCTCTGAGGTCTCTGTCTCTCTCTGCTCCTGTCTCCTCATTTTTTATTTTTTTGGTAAATTTTCCTTTTTACGATTTTTTTAAAGGTAAAGTTTTTCTCTGGCTCTCAGCTCCTCCTATTGTTTTGTAAATAATCCCTTCTGCTCCTTTCTCCCAGGCAGGAGAGTTGAGCTCTTTTCTGACAAGACTACTCATGGCTACTGGGAACTAGATTTTTCAGGGAAAAGGAGAAATGAAGATTTTCTACTCATAATAGAGCCTCCAGCGAGAAGAGCTATTGTGGTAGGGAGCCCCTCTGGCCTTCTATCTCTGTCTCTGTGTCTCTGAGGTCTCTGTCTCTTTCTGATCCTGTCTCCTCATTTTTTTTTTGGTAATTTTTCCTTTTTACGATTTTTTTAAAGGTAAAGTTTTTCTCTGGCTCTCAGCTCCTCCTATTGTTTTGTTAATAATCTCTTCTGCTCCTTTCTCCCAGGCAGGAGAGTTGAGCTCTTCTCTGACAAGACTACTCATGGCTACTGGGAACTAGATTTTTCAGGGAACAGGAGAAATGAAGATTTTCTACTCATAATTCAGCCTCCAGCGAGCAGAGCTAGTGTGGTAGGGAGCCCCTCTGGCCTTCTATCTCTGTCTCTGTGTCTCTGAGGTCTCTGTCTCTCTCTGCTCCTGTCTCCTCATTTTTTTTTGGTAATTTTTCCTTTTTATGATTTTTTTAAAGGTAAAGTTTTTCTCTGGCTCTCAGCTCCTCCTATTGTTTTGTTAATAATCCCTTCTGCTCCTTTCTCCCAGGCAGGAGAGTTGAGCTCTTCTCTGACAAGACTACTCATGGCTACTGGGAACTAGATTTTTCAGGGAACAGGAGAAATGAAGATTTTCTACTCATAATTCAGCCTCCAGCGAGCAGAGCTAGTGTGGTAGGGAGCCCCTCTGGCCTTCTATCTCTGTCTCTGTGTCTCTGAGGTCTCTGTCTCTCTCTGTTCCTGTCTCCTCAATTTTTTTTTGGTAATTTTACCTTTTTACGATTTTTTTAAAGGTAAAGTTTTTCTCTGGCTCTCAGCTCCTCCTATTGTTTTGTTAATAATCCCTTCTGCTCCTATGTCCCAGGCAGGAGAGTTGAGCTCTTCTCTGACAAGACTACTCATGGCTACTGGGAACTAGATTTTTCAGGGAACAGGAGAAATGAAGACTTTCTACTCATAATTCATCCTCCAGCGAGCAGAGCTAGTGTGGTAGGGAGCCCCTCTGGCCTTCTATCTCTGTCTCTGTGTCTCTGAGGTCTCTGTCTCTCTCTGTTCCTGTCTCCTCATTTTTTTTTGGTAATTTTTCCTTTTTACGATTTTTTTAAAGGTAAAGTTTTTCTCTGGCTCTCAGCTCCTCCTATTGTTTTGTTAATAATAATTTCTGCTCCTTTCTCCCAGGCAGGAGAGTTGAGCTCTTCTCTGACAAGACTACTCATGGCTACTGGGAACTAGATTTTTCAGGGAACAGGAGAAATGAAGATTTTCTACTCATAATTCAGCCACCAGCGAGCAGAGCTAGTGTGGTAGGGAGCCCCTCTGGCCTTCTATCTCTGTCTCTGTGTCTCTGAGGTCTCTGTCTCTCTCTGTTCCTGTCTCCCCATTTTTGTTTTTGGTAATTTTTCCTTTTTACGATTTTTTTAAAGGTAAAGTTTTTCTCTGGCTCTCAGCTCCTCCTATTGTTTTGTTAATAATCCCTTCTGCTCCTTTCTCCCAGGCAGGAGAGTTGAGCTCTTCTCTGACAAGACTACTCATGGCTACTGGGAACTAGATTTTTCAGGGAACAGGAGAAATGAAGATTTTCTACTCATAATTCAGCCTCCAGCGAGCAGAGCTAGTGTGGTAGGGAGCCCCTCTGGCCTTCTATCTCTGTCTCTGTGTCTCTGAGGTCTCTGTCTCTCTCTGCTCCTGTCTCCTCATTTTTTATTTTTTTGGTAAATTTTCCTTTTTACGATTTTTTTAAAGGTAAAGTTTTTCTCTGGCTCTCAGCTCCTCCTATTGTTTTGTAAATAATCCCTTCTGCTCCTTTCTCCCAGGCAGGAGAGTTGAGCTCTTTTCTGACAAGACTACTCATGGCTACTGGGAACTAGATTTTTCAGGGAAAAGGAGAAATGAAGATTTTCTACTCATAATAGAGCCTTCAGCGAGAAGAGCTAGTGTGGTAGGGAGCCCCTCTGGCCTTCTATCCCTGTCTCTGTGTCTCTGAGGTCTCTGTCTCTTTCTGATCCTGTCCCCTCATTTTTTTTTTGGTAATTTTTCCTTTTTACGATTTTTTTAAAGGTAAAGTTTTTCTCTGGCTCTCAGCTCCTCCTATTGTTTTGTTAATAATCTCTTCTGCTCCTTTCTCCCAGGCAGGAGAGTTGAGCTCTTCTCTGACAAGACTACTCATGGCTACTGGGAACTAGATTTTTCAGGGAACAGGAGAAATGAAGATTTTCTACTCATAATTCAGCCTCCAGCGAGCAGAGCTAGTGTGGTAGGGAGCCCCTCTGGCCTTCTATCTCTGTCTCTGTGTCTCTGAGGTCTCTGTCTCTCTCTGCTCCTGTCTCATTTTTTTTTTGGTAATTTTTCTTTTTACGATTTTTTGAAAGGTAAAGTTTTTCTCTGGCTCTCAGCTCCTCCTATTGTTTTGTTAATAATCCCTTCTGCTCCTTTCTCCCAGGCAGGAGAGTTGAGCTCTTCTCTGACAAGACTACTCATGGCTACTGGGAACTAGATTTTTCAGGGAACAGGAGAAATGAAGATTTTCTACTCATAATTCAGCCTCCAGCGAGCAGAGCTAGTGTGGTAGGGAGCCCCTCTGGCCTTCTATCTCTGTCTCTGTGTCTCTGAGGTCTCTGTCTCTCTCTGCTCCTGTCTCCTCATTTTTTTTTTTTTGGAAATTTTTCCTTTTTACGATTTTTTTAAAGGTAAAGTTTTTCTCTGGCTCTCAGCTCCTCCTATTGTTTTGTTAATAATCCCTTCTGCTCCTTTCTCCCAGGCAGGAGAGTTGAGCTCTTCTCTGACAAGACTACTCATGGCTACTGGGAACTAGATTTTTCAGGGAACAGGAGAAATGAAGATTTTCTACTCATAATTCAGCCTCCAGCGAGCAGAGCTAGTGTGGTAGGGAGCCCCTCTGGCCTTCTATCTCTGTCTCTGTGTCTCTGAGGTCTGTGTCTCTCTCTGCTCCTGTCTCCTCATTTTTTATTTTTTTGGTAAATTTTCCTTTTTACGATTTTTTTAAAGGTAAAGTTTTTCTCTGGCTCTCAGCTCCTCCTATTGTTTTGTAAATAATAGCTTCTGCTCCTTTCTCCCAGGCAGGAGAGTTGAGCTCTTTTCTGACAAGACTACTCATGGCTACTGGGAACTAGATTTTTCAGGGAACAGGAGAAATGAAGATTTTCTACTCATAACAGAGCCTCCCGCGAGAAGAGCTAGTGTGGTAGGGAGCCCCTCTGGCCTTCTATCTCTGTCTCTGTGTCTCTGAGGTCTCTGAATCTCTCTGCTCCTGTCTCTTCATTTTTTTTTGGTAATTTTTCCTTTTTACGATTTTTTTAAAGGTAAAGTTTTTCTCTGGCTCTCAGCTCCTCCTATTGTTTTGTTAATAATCCCTTCTACTCCTTTCTCCCAGGCAGGAGAGTTGAGCTCTTCTCTGACAAGACTACTCATGGCTACTGGGAACTAGATTTTTCAGGGAACAGGAGAAATGAAGATTTTCTACTCATAATTCAGCCTCCAGCGAGCAGGGCTAGTGTGGTAGGGAGCCCCTCTGGCCTTCTATCTCTGTCTCTGTGTCTCTGAGGTCTCTGTCTCTCTCTGCTCCTGTCTCCTCATTTTATTTTTTGGTAATTTTTCCTTTTTACGATTTTTTTAAAGGTAAAGTTTTTCTCTGGCTCTCAGCTCCTCCTATTGTTTTGATAATAATCCCTTCTGCTCCTTTCTCCCAGGCAGGAGAGTTGAGCTCTTCTCTGACAAGACTACTCATGGCTACTGGGAACTAGATTTTTCAGGGAACAGGAGAAATGAAGATTTTCTACTCATAATTCAGCCTCCAGCGACCAGAGCTAGTGTGGTAGGGAGCCCCTCTGGCCTTCTATCTCTGTCTCTGTGTCTCTGAGGTCTCTGTATCTCTCTGCTCCTGTCTCTTCATTTTTTTTTGGTAATTTTTCCTTTTTACGATTTTTTTAAAGGTAAAGTTTTTCTCTGGCTCTCAGCTCCTCCTATTGTTTTGTTAATAATCCCTTCTACTCCTTTCTCCCAGGCAGGAGAGTTGAGCTCTTCTCTGACAAGACTACTCATGGCAACTGGGAACTAGATTTTTCAGGGAACAGGAGAAATGAAGATTTTCTACTCATAATTCAGCCTCCAGCGAGCAGAGCTAGTGTGGTAGGGAGCCCCTCTGGCCTTCTATCTCTGTCTCTGTGTCACTGAGGTCTCTGTCTCTCTCTGCTCCTGTCTCCTCATTTTTTTTTGGTAATTTTTCCTTTTTAAGATTTTTTTAAAGGTAAAGTTTTTCTCTGGCTCTCAGCTCCTCCTATTGTTTTGTTAATAATCCCTTCTGCTCCTTTCTCCCAGGCAGGAGAGTTGAGCTCTTCTCTGACAAGACTACTCATGGCTACTGGGAACTAGATTTTTCAGGGAACAGGAGAAATGAAGATTTTCTACTCATAATTCAGCCTCCAGCGAGCAGAGCTAGTGTGGTAGGGAGCCCCTCTGGCCTTCTATCTCTGTCTCTGTGTCTCTGAGGGTCTCTGTCTCTCTCTGCTCCTGTCTCCTCATTTTTTATTTTTTTGGTAAATTTTCCTTTTTTCGATTTTTTTAAAGGTAAAGTTTTTCTCTGGCTCTCAGCTCCTCCTATTGTTTTGTAAATAATCCCTTCTGCTCCTTTCTCCCAGGCAGGTGAGTTGAGCTCTTTTCTGACAAGACTACTCATGGCTACTGGGAACTAGAATTTTCAGGGAACAGGAGAAATGAAGATTTTCTACTCATAATTCAGCCTCCAGCGAGCAGAGCTAGTGTGGTAGGGAGCCCCTCTGGCCTTCTATCTCTGTCTCTGTGTCTCTGACATCTCTGTCTCTCTCTGCTCCTGTCTCCTCATTTTTTTTTTGGTAATTTTTCTTTTTACAATTTTTTTAAAGGTAAAGTTTTTCTCTGGCTCTCAGCTCCTCCTATTGTTTTGTTAATAATCCCTTCTGCTCCTTTCTCCCAGGCAGGAGAGTTGAGCTCTTCTCTGACAAGACTACTCATGGCTACTGGGAACTAGATTTTTCAGGGAACAGGAGAAATGAAGATTTTCTACTCATAATTCAGCCTCCAGCGAGCAGAGCTAGTGTGGTAGGGAGACCCTCTGGCCTTCTATCTCTGTCTCTGTGTCTCTGAGTTCTCTGTCTCTTTCTGCTCCTGTCTCCTCATTTTTTTTTTGGTAATTTTTCCTTTTTACGATTTTTTTAAAGGTAAAGTTTTTCTCTGGCTCTCAGCTCCTCCTATTGTTTTGTTAATAATCCCTTCTGCTCCTTTCTCCCAGGCAGGAGAGTTGAGCTCTTCTCTGTCAAGACTACTCATGGCTACTGGGAACTAGATTTTTCAGGGAACAGGAGAAATGAAGATTTTCTACTCATAATTCAGCCTCCAGCGAGCAGAGCTAGTGTGGTAGGGAGCCCCTCTGGCCTTCTATCTCTGTCTCTGTGTCTCTGAGGTCTCTGTCTCTCTCTGCTCCTGTCTCCTCATTTTTGTTTTTGGTAATTTTTCCTTTTTACGATTTTTTTAAAGGTAAAGTTTTTCTCTGGCTCTCAGCTCCTCCTATTGTTTTGTAAATAATCCCTTCTGCTCCTTTCTCCCAGGCAGGAGAGTTGAGCTCTTCTCTGACAAGACTACTCATGGCTACTGGGAACTAGATTTTTCAGGGAACAGGAGAAATGAAGATTTTCTACTCATAATTCAGCCTCCAGCGAGCAGGAGCTAGTGTGGTAGGGAGCCCCTCTGGCCTTCTATCTCTGTCTCTGTGTCTCTGAGGTCTCTGTCTCTCTCTGCTCCTGTCTCCTCATTTTTTTTTTGGTAATTTTTCCTTTTTACGATTTTTTTAAAGGTAACGTTTATCTCTGGCTCTCAGCTCCTCCTATTGTTTTGTTAATAATCCATTCTGCTCCTTTCTCCCAGGCAGGAGAGTTGAGCTCTTCTCTGAGAAGACTACTCATGGCTATTCGGAACTAGATTTTTCAGGGAACAGGAGAAATGAAGGTTTTCTACTCATAATTCAGCCTCCAGCGAGCAGAGCTAGTGTGGTAGGGAGCCCCTCTGGCCTTCTATCTCTGTCTCTGTGTCTCTGAGGTATCTGTATCACTCTGCTCCTGTCTCCTAATTTTATTTTTTGATAATTTTTCCTTTTTATGATTTTTTTAAAGGTAATGTTTTTCTCTGGCTCTCAGCTCCTCCTATTGTTTTGTTAATAATCCCTTCTGCTCCTTTCTCCCAGGCAGGAGAGTTGAGCTCTTCTCTGACAAGACTACTCATGGCTACTGGGAACTAGATTTTTCAGGGAACAAGAGAAATGAAGATTTCTACTCATAATTCAGCCTCCAGCGATCAGAGCTAGTGTGGTAGGGAGCCCCTCTGGCCTTCTATCTCTGTCTCTGTGTCTCTGAGGGTCTCTGTATCTCTCTGCTCCTGTCTCTTCATTTTTTTTTTGGTAATTTTTCCTTTTTACGATTTTTTTAAAGGTAAAGTTTTTCTCTGGCTATCAGCTCCTCCTATTGTTTTGTTAATAATCCCTTCTACTCCTTTCTCCCAGGCAGGAGAGTTGAGCTCTTCTCTGACAAGACTACTCATGGCTACTGGGAACTAGATTTTTCAGGGAACAGGAGAAAATGAAGATTTTCTACTCATAATTCAGCCTCCAGCGAGCAGAGCTAGTGTGGTAGGGAGCCCCTCTGGCCTTCTATCTCTGTCTCTGTGTCTCTGAGGTCTCTGTCTCTCTCTGCTCCTGTCTCCTCATTTTTTTTGGTAATTTTTTCCTTTTTACGATTTTTTTAAAGGTAAAGTTTTTCTCTGGCTCTCAGCTCCTCCTATTGTTTTGTTAATAATCCTTTCTGCTCCTTTCTCCCAGGCAGGAGAGTTGAGCTCTTCTCTGACAAGACTACTCATGGCTACTGGGAACTAGATTTTTCAGGGAACAGGAGAAATGAAGATTTTCTACTCATAATTCAGCCTCCAGCGAGCAGAGCTAGTGTGGTAGGGAGCCCCTCTGGCCTTCTATCTTTGTCTCTGTGTCTCTGAGGTCTCTGTCTCTCTCTGCTCCTGTCTCCTCATTTTTTTTTTGGTAATTTTTCCTTTTTAAGATTTTTTTAAAGGTAAAGTTTTTCTCTGGCTCTCAGCTCCTCCTATTGTTTTGTTAATAATCCCTTCTGCTCCTTTCTCCCAGGCAGGAGAGTTGAGCTCTTCTCTGACAAGACTACTCATGGCTACTGGGAACTAGATTTTTCAGGGAACAGGAGAAATGAAGATTTTCTACTCATAATTCAGCCTCCAGCGAGCAGAGCTAGTGTGGTAGGGAGCCCCTCTGGCCTTCTATCTCTGTCTCTGTGTCTCTGAGGTCTCTGTATCTCTCTGCTCCTGTCTCCTAATTTTATTTTTTGGTAATTTTTCCTTTTTACGATTTTTTTAAAGGTAAAGTTTTTCTCTGGCTCTCAGCTCCTCCTATTGTTTTGATAATAATCCCTTCTGCTCCTTTCTCCCAGGCAGGAGAGTTGAGCTCTTCTCTGACAAGACTACTCATGGCTACTGGGAACTAGATTTTTCAGGGAACAGGAGAAATGAAGATTTTCTACTCATAATTCAGCCTCCAGCGACCAGAGCTAGTGTGGTAGGGAGCCCCTCTGGCCTTCTATCTCTGTCTCTGTGTCTCTGAGGTCTCTGTATCTCTCTGCTCCTGTCTCTTCATTTTTTTTTGGTAATTTTTCCTTTTTACGATTTTTTTAAAGGTAAAGTTTTTCTCTGGCTCTCAGCTCCTCCTATTGTTTTGTTAATAATCCCTTCTACTCCTTTCTCCCAGGCAGGAGAGTTGAGCTCTTCTCTGACAAGACTACTCATGGCAACTGGGAACTAGATTTTTCAGGGAACAGGAGAAATGAAGATTTTCTACTCATAATTCAGCCTCCAGCGAGCAGAGCTAGTGTGGTAGGGAGCCCCTCTGGCCTTCTATCTCTGTCTCTGTGTCACTGAGGTCTCTGTCTCTCTCTGCTCCTGTCTCCTCATTTTTTTTTTGGTAATTTTTCCTTTTTAAGATTTTTTTAAAGGTAAAGTTTTTCTCTGGCTCTCAGCTCCTCCTATTGTTTTGTTAATAATCCCTTCTGCTCCTTTCTCCCAGGCAGGAGAGTTGAGCTCTTCTCTGACAAGACTACTCATGGCTACTGGGAACTAGATTTTTCAGGGAACAGGAGAAATGAAGATTTTCTACTCGTAATTCAGCCTCCAGCGACCAGAGCTAGTGTGGTAGGGAGCCCCTCTGGCCTTCTATCTCTGTCTCTGTGTCTCTGAGCTCTCTGTCTCTCTCTGCTCCTGTCTCCTCATTTTTTTTTTTTTGGAAATTTTTCCTTTTTACGATTTTTTTAAAGGTAAAGTTTTTCTCTGGCTCTCAGCTCCTCCTATTGTTTTGTTAATAATCCCTTCTGCTCCTTTCTCCCAGGCAGGAGAGTTGAGCTCTTCTCTGACAAGACTACTCATGGCTACTGGGAACTAGATTTTTCAGGGAACAGGAGAAATGAAGATTTTCTACTAATAATTCAGCCTCCAGCGAGCAGAGCTAGTGTGGTAGGGAGCCCCTCTGGCCTTCTATCTCTGTCTCTGTGTCTCTGAGTTCTCTGTCTCTTTCTGCTCCTGTCTCCTCATTTTTTTTTTGGTAATTTTTCCTTTTTACGATTTTTTTAAAGGTAAAGTTTTTCTCTGGCTCTCAGCTCCTCCTATTGTTTTGTTAATAATCCCTTCTGCTCCTTTCTCACAGGCAGTAGAGTTGAGCTCTTCTCTGACAAGACTACTCATGGCTACTGGGAACTAGATTTTTCAGGGAACAGGAGAAATGAAGATTTTCTACTCATAATTCAGCCTCCAGCGAGCAGAGCTAGTGTGGTAGGGAGCCCCTCTGGCCTTCTATCTCTGTCTCTGTGTCTCTGACATCTCTGACTCTCTCTGCTCCTGTCTCCTCATTTTTTTTTTTTTGGTAATTTTTCTTTTTACAATTTTTTTAAAGGTAAAGTTTTTCTCTGGCTCTCAGCTCCTCCTATTGTTTTGTTAATAATCCCTTCTGCTCCTTTCTCCCAGGCAGGAGAGTTGAGCTCTTCTCTGACAAGACTACTCATGGCTACTGGGAACTAGATTTTTCAGGGAACAGGAGAAATGAAGATTTTCTACTCATAATTCAGCCTCCAGCGAGCAGAGCTAGTGTGGTAGGGAGCCCCTCTGGCCTTCTATCTCTGTCTCTGTGTCTCTGAGTTCTCTGTCTCTTTCTGCTCCTGTCTCCTCATTTTTTTTTTGGTAATTTTTCCTTTTTACGATTTTTTTAAAGGTAAAGTTTTTCTCTGGCTCTCAGCTCCTCCTATTGTTTTGTTAATAATCCCTTCTGCTCCTTTCTCCCAGGCAGGAGAGTTGAGCTCTTCTCTGTCAAGACTACTCATGGCTACTGGGAACTAGATTTTTCAGGGAACAGGAGAAATGAAGATTTTCTACTCATAATTCAGCCTCCAGCGAGCAGAGCTAGTGTGGTAGGGAGCCCCTCTGGCCTTCTATCTCTGTCTCTGTGTCTCTGAGGTCTCTGTCTCTCTCTGCTCCTGTCTCCTCATTTTTTTTTTGGTAATTTTTCCTTTTTACGATTTTTTTAAAGGTAACGTTTTTCTCTAGCTCTCAGCTCCTCCTATTGTTTTGTTAATAATCCATTCTGCTCCTTTCTCCCAGGCAGGAGAGTTGAGCTCTTCTCTGAGAAGACTACTCATGGCTATTCGGAACTAGATTTTTCAGGGAACAGGAGAAATGAAGATTTTCTACTCATAATTCAGCCTCCAGCGAGCAGAGCTAGTGTGGTAGGGAGCCCCTCTGGCCTTCTATCTCTGTCTCTGTGTCTCTGAGGTCTCTGTCTCTCTCTGCTCCTGTCTCCTCATTTTTTTTTCTTGGAAATTTTTCCTTTTTACGATTTTTTTAAAGGTAAAGTTTTTCTCTGGCTCTCAGCTCCTCCTATTGTTTTGTTAATAATCCCTTCTGCTCCTTTCTCCCAGGCAGGAGAGTTGAGCTCTTCTCTGACAAGACTACTCATGGCTACTGGGAACTAGATTTTTCAGGGAACAGGAGAAATGAAGATTTTCTACTCATAATTCAGCCTCCAGCGAGCAGAGCTAGTGTGGTAGGGAGCCCCTCTGGCCTTCTATCTCTGTCTCTGTGTCTCTGAGGTCTCTGTCTCTCTCTGCTCCTGTCTCCTCATTTTTGTTTTTGGTAATTTTTCCTTTTTACGATTTTTTTAAAGGTAAAGTTTTTCTCTGGCTCTCAGCTCCTCCTATTGTTTTGTAAATAATCCCTTCTGCTCCTTTCTCCCAGGCAGGAGAGTTGAGCTCTTCTCTGACAAGACTACTCATGGCTACTGGGAACTAGATTTTTCAGGGAACAGGAGAAATGAAGATTTTCTACTCATAATTCAGCCTCCAGCGAGCAGAGCTAGTGTGGTAGGGAGCCCCTCTGGCCTTCTATCTCTGTCTCTGTGTCTCTGAGGTCTCTGTCTCTCTCTGCTCCTGTCTCCTCATTTTTTTTTTGGTAATTTTTCCTTTTTACGATTTTTTTAAAGGTAACGTTTATCTCTGGCTCTCAGCTCCTCCTATTGTTTTGTTAATAATCCATTCTGCTCCTTTCTCCCAGGCAGGAGAGTTGAGCTCTTCTCTGAGAAGACTACTCATGGCTATTCGGAACTAGATTTTTCAGGGAACAGGAGAAATGAAGGTTTTCTACTCATAATTCAGCCTCCAGCGAGCAGAGCTAGTGTGGTAGGGAGCCCCTCTGGCCTTCTATCTCTGTCTCTGTGTCTCTGAGGTCTCTGTATCACTCTGCTCCTGTCTCCTAATTTTATTTTTTGATAATTTTTCCTTTTTATGATTTTTTTAAAGGTAATGTTTTTCTCTGGCTCTCAGCTCCTCCTATTGTTTTGTTAATAATCCCTTCTGCTCCTTTCTCCCAGGCAGGAGAGTTGAGCTCTTCTCTGACAAGACTACTCATGGCTACTGGGAACTAGATTTTTCAGGGAACAAGAGAAATGAAGATTTTCTACTCATAATTCAGCCTCCAGCGATCAGAGCTAGTGTGGTAGGGAGCCCCTCTGGCCTTCTATCTCTGTCTCTGTGTCTCTGAGGTCTCTGTATCTCTCTGCTCCTGTCTCTTCATTTTTTTTTTGGTAATTTTTCCTTTTTACGATTTTTTTAAAGGTAAAGTTTTTCTCTGGCTCTCAGCTCCTCCTATTGTTTTGTTAATAATCCCTTCTACTCCTTTCTCCCAGGCAGGAGAGTTGAGCTCTTCTCTGACAAGACTACTCATGGCTACTGGGAACTAGATTTTTCAGGGAACAGGAGAAATGAAGATTTTCTACTCATAATTCAGCCTCCAGCGAGCAGAGCTAGTGTGGTAGGGAGCCCCTCTGGCCTTCTATCTCTGTCTCTGTGTCTCTGAGGTCTCTGTCTCTCTCTGCTCCTGTCTCCTCATTTTTTTGGTAATTTTTCCTTTTTACGATTTTTTTAAAGGTAAAGTTTTTCTCTGGCTCTCAGCTCCTCCTATTGTTTTGTTAATAATCCCTTCTGCTCCTTTCTCCCAGGCAGGAGAGTTGAGCTCTTCTCTGACAAGACTACTCATGGCTACTGGGAACTAGATTTTTCAGGGAACAGGAGAAATGAAGATTTTCTACTCATAATTCAGCCTCCAGCGAGCAGAGCTAGTGTGGTAGGGAGCCCCTCTGGCCTTCTATCTCTGTCTCTGTGTCTCTGAGGTCTCTGTCTCTCTCTGCTCCTGTCTCCTCATTATTTTTTTGGTAATTTTTCCTTTTTACGATTTTTTTAAAGGTAAAGTTTTTCTCTGGCTCTCAGCTCCTCCTATTGTTTTGTTAATAATCCCTTCTGCTCCTTTCTCCCAGGCAGGAGAGTTGAGCTCTTCTCTGACAAGACTACTCATGGCTACTGGGAACTAGATTTTTCAGGGAACAGGAGAAATGAAGATTTTCTACTCATAATTCAGCCTCCAGCGAGCAGAGCTAGTGTGGTAGGGAGCCCCTCTGGCCTTCTATCTCTGTCTCTGTGTCTCTGAGGTCTCTGTCTCTCTCTGCTCCTGTCTCCTCATTTTTTATTTTTTTGGTAAATTTTCCTTTTTTCGATTTTTTTAAAGGTAAAGTTTTTCTCTGGCTCTCAGCTCCTCCTATTGTTTTGTAAATAATCCCTTCTGCTCCTTTCTCCCAGGCAGGTGAGTTGAGCTCTTTTCTGACAAGACTACTCATGGCTACTGGGAACTAGAATTTTCAGGGAAAAGGAGAAATGAAGATTTTCTACTCATAATAGAGCCTCCAGCGAGAAGAGCTAGTGTGGTAGGGAGCACCTCTGGCCTTCTATCTCTGTCTCTGTGTCTCTGAGGTCTCTGTCTCTTTCTGATCCTGTCTCCTCATTTTTTTTTGGTAATTTTTCCTTTTTACGATTTTTTTAAAGGTAAAGTTTTCCTCTGGCTCTCAGCTCCTCCTATTGTTTTGTTAATAATCTCTTCTGCTCCTTTCTCCCAGGCAGGAGAGTTGAGCTCTTCTCTGACAAGACTACTCATGGATACTGGGAACTAGATTTTTCAGGGAACAGGAGAAATGAAGATTTTCTACTCATAATTCAGCCTCCAGCGAGCAGAGCTAGTGTGGTAGGGAGCCCCTCTGGCCTTCTATCTCTGTTTCTGTGTCTCTGAGGTCTCTGTCTCTCTCTGCTCCTGTCTCCTCAATTTTTTTTTTGGTAATTATTCTTTTTACGATTTTTTCAAAGGTAAAGTTTTTCTCTGGCTCTCAGCTCCTCCTATTGTTTTGTTAATAATCCCTTCTGCTCCTTTCTCCCAGGCAGGAGAGTTGAGCTCTTCTCTGACAAGACTACTCATGGCTACTGGGAACTAGATTTTTCAGGGAACAGGAGAAATGAAGATTTTCTACTCATAATTCAGCCTCCAGCGAGCAGAGCTAGTGTGGTAGGGAGCCCCTCTGGCCTTCTATCTCTGTCTCTCTGTCTCTGAGGTCTCTGTCTCTCTCTGCTCCTGTCTCCTCATTTTTTTTGGAAATTTTTCCTTTTTAAGATTTTTTTAAAGGTAAAGTTTTTCTCTGGCTCTCAGCTCCTCCTATTGTTTTGTTAATAATCCCTTCTGCTCCTTTCTCCCAGGCAGGAGAGTTGAGCTCTTCTCTGACAAGGCTACTCATGGCTACTGGGAACTAGATTTTTCAGGGAACAGGAGAAATGAAGGTTTTCTACTCATAATTCAGCCTCCAGCGAGCAGAGCTAGTGTGGTAGGGAGCCCCTCTGGCCTTCTATCTCTGTCTCTGTGTCTCTGAGGCCTCTGTCTCTCTCTGCTCCTGTCTTCATTTTTTTTTTGGAAATTTTTCCTTTTTACGATTTTTTTAAAGGTAAAGTTTTTCTCTGGCTCTCAGCTCCTCCTATTGTTTTGTTAATAATCCCTTCTGCTCCTTTCTCCCAGGCAGGAGAGTTGAGCTCTTCTCTGACAAGACTACTCATGGCTACTGGGATCTAGATTTTTCAGGGAACAGGAGAAATGAAGATTTTCTACTCATAATTCAGCCTCCAGCGAGCAGAGCTAGTGTGGTAGGGAGCCCCTCTAGCCTTCTATCTCTGTCTCTGTGTCTCTGAGGTCTCTGACTCTCTCTGCTCCTGTCTCCTCATTTTTTTTTTGGTAATTTTTCCTTTTTACGATTTTTTTTAAAGGTAAAGTTTTTCTCTGGCTCTCAGCTCCTCCTATTGTTTTGTTAATAATCCCTTCTGCTCCTTTCTCCCAGGCAGGAGAGTTGAGCTCTTCTCTGACAAGACTACTCATGGCTACTGGGAACTAGATTTTTCAGGGAACAGGAGAAATGAAGATTTTCTACTCATAATTCAGCCTCCAGCGAGCAGAGCTAGTGTGGTAGGGAGCCCCTCTGGCCTTCTATCTCTGTCTCTGTGTCTCTGAGGTCTCTGTCTCTCTCTGCTCCTGTCTCCTCATTTTTTTTTTGGTAATATTTCTTTTTACGATTTTTTTAAAGGTAAAGTTTTTCTCTGGCTCTCAGCTCCTCCTATTGTTTTGTTAATAATCCCTTCTGCTCCTTTCTCCCAGGCAGGAGAGTTGAGCTCTTCTCTGACAAGACTACTCATGGCTACTGGGAACTAGATTTTTCAGGAAACAGGAGAAATGAAGATTTTCTACTCATAATTCAGCCTCCAGCGAGCAGAGCTAGTGTGGTAGGGAGCCCCTCTGGCCTTCTATCTCTGTCTCTGTGTATCTGAGGTCTCTGTCTCTCTCTGCTCCTGTCTCCTCATTTTTTATTTTTTTGGTAAATTTTCCTTTTTACGATTTTTTTAAAGGTAAAGTTTTTCTCTGGCTCTCAGCTCCTCCTATTGTTTTGTAAATGATCCCTTCTGCTCCTTTCTCCCAGGCAGGAGAGTTGAGCTCTTTTCTGACAAGACTACTCATGGCTACTGGGAACTAGATTTTTCAGGGAAAAGGAGAAATGAAGATTTTCTACTCATAATAGAGCCTCCAGCGAGAAGAGCTAGTGTGGTAGGGAGCCCCTCTGGCCTTCTATCTCTGTCTCTGTGTCTCTGAGGTCTCTGTCTCTTTCTGATCCTGTCTCCTCATTTTTTTTTGGTAATTTTTCCTTTTTATGATTTTTTTAAAGGTAAAGTTTTTCTCTGGCTCTCAGCTCCTCCTATTGTTTTGTTAATAATCTCTTCTGCTCCTTTCTCCCAGGCAGGAGAGTTGAGCTCTTCTCTGACAAGACTACTCATGGCTACTGGGAACTAGATTTTTCAGGGAACAGGAGAAATGAAGATTTTCTACTCATAATTCAGCCTCCAGCGAGCAGAGCTAGTGTGGTAGGGAGCCCCTCTGGCCTTCTATCTCTGTCTCTGTGTCTCTGAGGTCTCTGTCTCTCTCTGCTCCTGTCTCCTCATTTTTTTTTGGTAATTTTTCTTTTTACGATTTTTTTAAAGGTAAAGTTTTTCTCTGGCTCTCAGCTCCTCCTATTGTTTTGTTAATAATCCCTTCTGCTCCTTTCTCCCAGGCAGGAGAGTTGAGCTCTTCTCTGACAAGACTACTCATGGCTACTGGGAACTAGATTTTTCAGGGAACAGGAGAAATGAAGATTTTCTACTCATAATTCAGCCTCCAGCGAGCAGAGCTAGTGTGGTAGGGAGCCCCTCTGGCCTTCTATCTCTGTCTCTGTGTCTCTGAGGTCTCTGTCTCTCTCTGCTCCTGTCTCCTCATTTTTTTTTTGGTAATTTTTCTTTTTACGATTTTTTTAAAGGTAAAGTTTTTCTCTGGCTCTCAGCTCCTCCTATTGTTTTGTTAATAATCCCTTCTGCTCCTTTCTCCCAGGCAGGAGAGTTGAGCTCTTCTCTGACAAGACTACTCATGGCTACTGGGAAATAGATTTTTCAGGGAACAGGAGAAATGAAGATTTTCTACTCATAATTCAGCCTCCAGCGAGCAGAGCTAGTGTGGTAGGGAGCCCCTCTGGCCTTCTATCTCTGTCTCTGTGTCTCTGAGGTCTCTATCTCTCTCTGCTCCCGTCTCCTCATTTTTTTTTTGGTAATTTTTCCTTTTTACGATTTTTTTAAAGGTAAAGTTTTTCTAGGGCTCTCAGCTCCTCCTATTGTTTTGTTAATAATCCCTTCTGCTCCTTTCTCCCAGGCAGGAGAGTTGAGCTCTTCTCTGACAAGACTACTCATGGCTACTGGGAACAAGATTTTTCAGGGAACAGGAGAAATGAAGATTTTCTACTCATAATTTAGCCTCCAGCGAGCAGAGCTAGTGTGGTAGGGAGCCCCTCTGGCCTTCTATCTCTGTCTCTGTGTCTCTGAGGTCTCTGTATCTCTCTGCTCCTGTCTCCTCATTTTATTTTTTGGTAATTTTTCCTTTTTACGATTTTTTTAAAGGTAAAGTTTTTCTCTGGCTCTCAGCTCCTCCTATTGTTTTGATAATAATCCCTTCTGCTCCTTTCTCCCAGGCAGGAGAGTTGAGCTCTTCTCTGACAAGACTACTCATGGCTACTGGGAACTAGATTTTTCAGGGAACAGGGGAAATGAAGATTTTCTACTCATAATTCAGCCTCCAGCGACCAGAGCTAGTGTGGTAGGGAGCTCCTCTGGCCTTCTATCTCTGTCTCTGTGTCTCTGAGATTTCTGTATCTCTCTGCTCCTGTCTCTTCATTTTTTTTTTTGGTAATTTTTCCTTTTTACGATTTTTTTAAAGGTAAAGTTTTTCTCTGGCTCTCAGCTCCTCCTATTGTTTTGTTAATAATCCCTTCTACTCCTTTCTCCCAGGCAGGAGAGTTGAGCTCTTCTCTGACAAGACTACTCATGGCTACTGGGAACTAGATTTTTCAGGGAACAGGAGAAATGAAGATTTTCTACTCATAATTCACCCTCCAGCGAGCAGAGCTAGTGTGGTAGGGAGCCCCTCTGGCCTTCTATCTCTGTCTCTGTGTCTCTGAGTTCTCTGTCTCTCTCTGCTCCTGTCTCCTCATTATTTTTTTTGGTAATTTTTCCTTTTTTCGATTTTTTTAAAGGTAAAGTTTTTCTCTGGCTCTCAGCTCCTCCTATTGTTTTGTTAATAATCCCTTCTGCTCCTTTCTCCCAGGCAGGAGAGTTGAGCTCTTCTCTGACAAGACTACTCATGGCTACTGGGAACTAGATTTTTCAGGGAACAGGAGAAATGAAGATTTTCTACTCATAATTCAGCCTCCAGCGAGCAGAGCTAGTGTGGTAGGGAGCCCCTCTGGCCTTCTCTCTCTGTCTCTGTGTCTCTGAGGTCTCTGTCTCTCTCTGCTCCTGTCTCCTCATTTTTTTTTTGGTAATTTTTCTTTTTACGATTTTTTTAAAGGTAAAGTTTTTCTCTGGCTCTCAGCTCCTCCTATTGTTTTGTTAATAATCCCTTCTGCTCCTTTCTCCCAGGCAGGAGAGTTGAGCTCTTCTCTGACAAGACTACTCATGGCTACTGGGAACTAGATATTTCAGGGAACAGGAGAAATGAAGATTTTCTACACATAATTAAGCCTCCAGCGAGCAGAGCTAGTGTGGTAGGGAGCCCCTCTGGCCTTCTATATCTGTCTCTGTGTCTCTGAGGTCTCTGTCTCTCTCTGCTCCTGTCTCCTCATTTTTTTTTTTGGTAATTTTTCTTTTTACGATTTTTTTAAAGGTAAAGTTTTTCTCTGGCTCTCAGCTCCTCCTATTGTTTTGTTAATAATCCCTTCTGCTCCTTTCTCCCAGGCAGGAGAGTTGAGCTCTTCTCTGACAAGACTACTCATGGCTACTGGGAACTAGATTTTTCAGGAAACAGGAGAAATGAAGATTTTCTACTCATAATTCAGCCTCCAGCGAGCAGAGCTAGTGTGGTAGGGAGCCCCTCTGGCCTTCTATATCTGTCTCTGTGTCTCTGAGGTCTCTGTCTCTCTCTGCTCCTGTCTCCTCATTTTTTATTTTTTTGGTAAATTTTCCTTTTTACGATTTTTTTAAAGGTAAAGTTTTTCTCTGGCTCTCAGCTCCTTCTATTGTTTTGTAAATAATCCCTTCTGCTCCTTTCTCCCAGGCAGGAGAGTTAAGCTCTTTTCTGACAAGACTACTCATGGCTACTGGGAACTAGATTTTTCAGGGAAAAGGAGAAATGAAGATTTTCTACTCATAATAGAGCCTCCAGCGAGAAGAGCTAGTGTGGTAGGGAGCCCCTCTGGCCTTCTTTCTCTGTCTCTGTGTCTCTGAGGTCTCTGTCTCTTTCTGATCCTGTCTCCTCATTTTTTTTTTGGTAATTTTACCTTTTTATGATTTTTTTAAAGGTAAAGTTTTTCTCTGGCTCTCAGCTCCTCCTATTGTTTTGTTAATAATCTCTTCTGCTCCTTTCTCCCAGGCAGGAGAGTTGAGCTCTTCTCTGACAAGACTACTCATGGCTACTGGGAACTAGATTTTTCAGGGAACAGGAGAAATGAAGATTTTCTACTCATAATTCAGCCTCCAGCGAGCAGAGCTAGTGTGGTAGGGAGCCCCTCTGGCCTTCTATCTCTGTCTCTGTGTCTCTGAGGTCTGTGTCTCTCTCTGCTCCTGTCTCCTCATTTTTTTTTTCGGAAATTTTTTCTTTTTACGAATTTTTTAAAGGTAAAGTTTTTCTCTGGCTCTCAGCTCCTCCTATTGTTTTGTTAATAATCCCTTCTGCTCCTTTCTCCCAGGCAGGAGAGTTGAGCTCTTCTCTGACAAGACTACTCATGGCTACTGGGAACTAGATTTTTCAGGGAACAGGAAAAATGAAGATTTTCTACTCATAATTTAGCCTCCAGCGAGCAGTGCTAGTGTGGTAGGGAGCCCCTCTGGCCTTCTATCTCTGTCTCTGTGTCTCTGAGGTCTCTGTATCTCTCTGCTCCTGTCTCCTCATTTTATTTTTTGGTAATTTTTCCTTTTTACGATTTTTTTAAAGGTAAAGTTTTTCTCTGGCTCTCAGCTCCTCCTATTGTTTTGATAATAATCCCTTCTGCTCCTTTCTCCCAGGCAGGAGAGTTGAGCTCTTCTCTGACAAGACTACTAATGGCTACTGGGAACTAGATTTTTCAGGGAACAGGGGAAATGAAGATTTTCTACTCATAATTCAGCCTCCAGCGACCAGAGCTAGTGTGGTAGGGAGCTCCTCTGGCCTTCTATCTCTGTCTCTGTGTCTCTGAGGTCTCTGTATCTCTCTGCTCCTGTCTCTTCATATTTTTTTGGTAATTTTTCCTTTTTACGATTTTTTTAAAGGTAAAGTTTTTCTCTGGCTCTCAGCTCCTCCTATTGTTTTGTTAATAATCCCTTCTACTCCTTTCTCCCAGGCAGGAGAGTTGAGCTCTTCTCTGACAAGACTACTCATGGCTACAGGGAACTAGATTTTTCAGGGAACAGGAGAAATGAAGATTTTCTACTCATAATTCAGCCTCCAGCGAGCAGAGCTAGTGTGGTAGGGAGCCCCTCTGGCCTTCTATCTCTGTCTCTGTGTCTCTGAGTTCTCTGTCTCTCTCTGCTCCTGTCTCCTCATTATTTTTTTTGGTAATTTTTCCTTTTTACGATTTTTTTAAAGGTAAAGTTTTTCTCTGGCTCTCAGCTCCTCCTATTGTTTTGTTAATAATCCCTTCTGCTCCTTTCTCCCAGGCAGGAGAGTTGAGCTCTTCTCTGACAAGACTACTCATGGCTACTGGGAACTAGATTTTTCAGGGAACAGGAGAAATGAAGATTTTCTACTCATAATTCAGCCTCCAGCGAGCAGAGCTAGTGTGGTAGGGAGCCCCTCTGGCCTTCTATCTCTGTCTCTGTGTCTCTGAGGTCTCTGTCTCTCTCTGCTCCTGTCTCCTCATTTTTTTTTTGGTAATTTTTATTTTTACGATTTTTTTAAAGGTAAAGTTTTTTTCTGGCTCTCAGCTCCTCCTTTTGTTTTGTTAATAATCCCTTCTGCTCCTTTCTCCCAGGCAGGAGAGTTGAGCTCTTCTCTGACAAGACTACTCATGGCTACTGGGAACTAGATATTTCAGGGAACAGGAGAAATGAAGATTTTCTACTCATAATTCAGCCTCCAGCGAGCAGATCTAGTGTGGTAGGGAGCCCCTCTGGCCTTCTATCTCTGTCTCTGTGTCTCTGAGGTCTCTGTCTCTCTCTGCTCCTGTCTCCTCATTTTTTATTCTTTTGGTAAATTTTCCTTTTTACGATTTTTTTAAAGGTAAAGTTTTTCTCTGGCTCTCAGCTCCTCCTATTGTTTTGTAAATAATCCCTTCTGCTCCTTTCTCCCAGGCAGGAGAGTTGAGCTCTTTTCTGACAAGACTACTCATGTCTACTGGGAACTAGATTTTTCAGGGAAAAGGAGAAATGAAGATTTTCTACTCATAATAGAGCCTCCAGGGAGAAGAGCTAGTGTGGTAGGGAGCCCCTCTGGCCTTGTATCTCTGTCTCTGTGTCTCTGAGGTCTCTGTCTCTTTCTGATCCTGTCTCCTCATTTTTTTTTTGGTAATTTTTCCTTTTTACGATTTTTTTAAAGGTAAAGTTTTTCTCTGGCTCTCAGCTCCTCCTATTGTTTTGTTAATAATCTCTTCTGCTCCTTTCTCCCAGGCAGGAGAGTTGAGCTCTTCTCTGACAAGACTACTCATGGCTACTGGGAACTAGATTTTTCAGGGAACAGGAGAAATGAAGATTTTCTACTGATAATTCAGCCTCCAGGGAGCAGAGCTAGTGTGGTAGGGAGCCCCTCTGGCCTTCTATCTCTGTCTCTGTGTCTCTGAGGTCTCTGTCTCTCTCTGCTCCTGTCTCCTCATTTTTTTTTTTGGTAATTTTTCCTTTTTATGATTTTTTTAAAGGTAACGTTTTTCTCTGGCTCTCAGCTCCTCCTATTGTTTTGTTAATAATCCCTTCTGCTCCTTTCTCCCAGGCAGGAGAGTTGAGCTCTTCTCTGACAAGACTACTCATGGCTACTGGGAACTAGATTTTTCAGGAACCAGGAGAAATGAAGATTTTCTACTCATAATTCAGCCTCCAGCGAGCAGAGCTAGTGTGGTAGGGAGCCCCTCTGGCCTTCTATCTCTGTCTCTGTGTCTCTGAGGTCTCTGTCTCTCTCTGCTCCTGTCTCCTCATTTTTTATTTTTTTGGTAAATTTTCCTTTTTACGATTTTTTTAAAGGTAAAGTTTTTCTCTGGCTCTCAGCTCCTCCTATTGTTTTGTAAATAATCCCTTCTGCTCCTTTCTCCCAGGCAGGAGAGTTGAGCTCTTTTCTGACAAGACTACTCATGGCTACTGGGAACTAGATTTTTCAGGGAAAAGGAGAAATGAAGATTTTCTACTCATAATAGAGCCTTCAGCGAGAAGAGCTAGTGTGGTAGGGAGCCCCTCTGGCCCTCTATCCCTGTCTCTGTGTCTCTGAGGTCTCTGTCTCTTTCTGATCCTGTCTCCTCATTTTTTTTTTGGTAATTTTTCCTTTTTACGATTTTTTTAAAGGTAAAGTTTTTCTCTGGCTCTCAGCTCCTCCTATTGTTTTGTTAATAATCTCTTCTGCTCCTTTCTCCCAGGCAGGAGAGTTGAGCTCTTCTCTGACAAGACTACTCATGGCTACTAGGAACTAGATTTTTCAGGGAACAGGAGAAATGAAGATTTTCTACTCATAATTCAGCCTCCAGCGAGCAGAGCTAGTGTGGTAGGGAGCCCCTCTGGCCTTCTATCTCTGTCTCTGTGTCTCTGAGGTCTCTGTCTCTCTCTGCTCCTGTCTCATTTTTTTTTTGGTAATTTTTCTTTTTACGATTTTTTGAAAGGTAAAGTTTTTCTCTGGCTCTCAGCTCCTCCTATTGTTTTGTTAATAATCCCTTCTGCTCCTTTTTCCCAGGCAGGAGAGTTGAGCTCTTCTCTGACAAGACTACTCATGGCTACTGGGAACTAGATTTTTCAGGGAACAGGAGAAATGAAGATTTTCTACGCATAATTCAGCCTCCAGCGAGCAGAGCTAGTGTGGTAGGGAGCCCCTCTGGCCTTCTATCTCTGTCTCTGTGTCTCTGAGGTCTCTGTCTCTCTCTGCTCCTGTCTCCTCATTTTTTTTTTTTTTTGGAAATTTTTCCTTTTTACGATTTTTTTAAAGGTAAAGTTTTTCTCTGGCTCTCAGCTCCTCCTATTGTTTTGTTAATAATCCCTTCTGCTCCTTTCTCCCAG
This sequence comes from Tupaia tana, assembly GCA_026018925.1. Taxonomy (NCBI): domain Eukaryota; kingdom Metazoa; phylum Chordata; class Mammalia; order Scandentia; family Tupaiidae; genus Tupaia; species Tupaia tana. The sequence continues at coordinate 29,978 of JAKSZU010000734.1, forward strand.
GCAGGAGAGTTGAGCTCTTCTCTGACAAGGCTACTCATGGCTACTGGGAACTAGATTTTTCAGGGAACAGGAGAAATGAAGATTTTCTACTCATAATTCAGCCTCCAGCGAGCAGAGCTAGTGTGGTAGGGAGCCCCTCTGGCCTTCTATCTCTGTCTCTGTGTCTCTGAGTTCTCTGTCTCTCTCTGCTCCTGTCTCCTCATTTTTTTTTTGGTAATTTTTCCTTTTTACGATTTTTTTAAAGGTAAAGTTTTTCTCTGGCTCTCAGCTCCTCCTATTGTTTTGTTAATAATCCCTTCTGCTCCTTTCTCACAGGCAGTAGAGTTGAGCTCTTCTCTGACAAGACTACTCATGGCTACTGGGAACTAGATTTTTCAGGGAACAGGAGAAATGAAGATTTTCTACTCATAATTCAGCCTCCAGCGAGCAGAGCTAGTGTGGTAGGGAGCCCCTCTGGCCTTCTATCTCTGTCTCTGTGTCTCTGACATCTCTGTCTCTCTCTGCTCCTGTCTCCTCATTTTTTTTTTGGTAATTTTTCTTTTTACGATTTTTTTAAAGGTAAAGTTTTTCTCTGGCTCTCAGCTCCTCCTATTGTTTTGTTAATAATCCCTTCTGCTCCTTTCTCCCAGGCAGGAGAGTTGAGCTCTTCTCTGACAAGACTACTCATGGCTACTGGGAACTAGATTTTTCAGGGAACAGGAGAAATGAAGATTTTCTACTCATAATTCAGCCTCCAGCGAGCAGAGCTAATGTGGTAGGGAGCCCCTCTGGCCTTCTATCTCTGTCTCTGTGTCTCTGAGGTCTCTGTCTCTCTCTGCTCCTGTCTCCTCATTTTTTATTTTTTTGGTAAATTTTCCTTTTTACGATTTTTTTAAAGGTAAAGTTTTTCTCTGGCTCTCAGCTCCTCCTATTGTTTTGTAAATAATCCCTTCTGCTCCTTTCTCCCAGGCAGGAGAGTTGAGCTCTTTTCTGACAAGACTACTCATGGCTACTGGGAACTAGATTTTTCAGGGAAAAGGAGAAATGAAGATTTTCTACTCATAATAGAGCCTCCAGCGAGAAGAGCTAGTGTGGTAGGTAGCCCCTCTGGCCTTCTATCTCTGTCTCTGTGTCTCTGAGGTCTCTGTCTCTTTCTGATCCTGTCTCCTCATTTTTTTTTGGTAATTTTTCCTTTTTACGATTTTTTTAAAGGTAAAGTTTTTCTCTGGCTCTCAGCTCCTCCTATTGTTTTGTTAATAATCTCTTCTGCTCCTTTCTCCCAGGCAGGAGAGTTGAGCTCTTCTCTGACAAGACTACTCATGGCTACTGGGAACTAGATTTTTCAGGGAACAGGAGAAATGAAGATTTTCTACTCATAATTCAGCCTCCAGCGAGCAGAGCTAGTGTGGTAGGGAGCCCCTCTGGCCTTCTATCTCTGTCTCTGTGTCTCTGAGGTCTCTGTCTCTCTCTGCTCCTGTCTCCTCATTTTTTTTTGGTAATTTTTCCTTTTTATGATTTTTTTAAAGGTAAAGTTTTTCTCTGGCTCTCATCTCCTCCTATTGTTTTGTTAATAATCCCTTCTGCTCCTTTCTCCCAGGCAGGAGAGTTGAGCTCTTCTCTGACAAGACTACTCATGGCTACTGGGAACTAGATTTTTCAGGGAACAGGAGAAATGAAGATTTTCTACTCATAATTCAGCCTCCAGCGAGCAGAGCTAGTGTGGTAGGGAGCCCCTCTGGCCTTCTATCTCTGTCTCTGTGTCTCTGAGGTCTCTGTCTCTCTCTGTTCCTGTCTCCTCAATTTTTTTTTGGTAATTTTACCTTTTTACGATTTTTTTAAAGGTAAAGTTTTTCTCTGGCTCTCAGCTCCTCCTATTGTTTTGTTAATAATCCCTTCTGCTCCTATGTCCCAGGCAGGAGAGTTGAGCTCTTCTCTGACAAGACTACTCATGGCTACTGGGAACTAGATTTTTCAGGGAACAGGAGAAATGAAGACTTTCTACTCATAATTCAGCCTCCAGCGAGCAGAGCTAGTGTGGTAGGGAGCCCCTCTGGCCTTCTATCTCTGTCTCTGTGTCTCTGAGGTCTCTGTCTCTCTCTGTTCCTGTCTCCTCATTTTTTTTTGGTAATTTTTCCTTTTTACGATTTTTTTAAAGGTAAAGTTTTTCTCTGGCTCTCAGCTCCTCCTATTGTTTTGTTAATAATAACTTCTGCTCCTTTCTCCCAGGCAGGAGAGTTGAGCTCTTCTCTGACAAGACTACTCATGGCTACTGGGAACTAGATTTTTCAGGGAACATGAGAAATGAAGATTTTCTACTCATAATTCAGCCACCAGCGAGCAGAACTAGTGTGGTAGGGAGCCCGTCTGGCCTTCTATCTCTGTCTCTGTGTCTCTGAGGTCTCTGTCTCTCTCTGTTCCTGTCTCCCCATTTTTGTTTTTGGTAATTTTTCCTTTTTACGATTTTTTTAAAGGTAAAGTTTTTCTCTGGCTCTCAGCTCCTCCTATTGTTTTGTTAATAATCCCTTCTGCTCCTTTCTCCCAGGCAGGAGAGTTGAGCTCTTCTCTGACAAGACTACTCATGGCTACTGGGAACTAGATTTTTCAGGGAACAGGAGAAATGAAGATTTTCTACTCATAATTCAGCCTCCAGCGAGCAGAGCTAGTGTGGTAGGGAGCCCCTCTGGCCTTCTATCTCTGTCTCTGTGTCTCTGAGGTCTCTGTCTCTCTCTGCTCCTGTCTCCTCATTTTTTATTTTTTTGGTAAATTTTCCTTTTTACGATTTTTTTAAAGGTAAAGTTTTTCTCTGGCTCTCAGCTCCTCCTATTGTTTTGTAAATAATCCCTTCTGCTCCTTTCTCCCAGGCAGGAGAGTTGAGCTCTTTTCTGACAAGACTACTCATGGCTACTGGGAACTAGATTTTTCAGGGAAAAGGAGAAATGAAGATTTTCTACTCATAATAGAGCCTTCAGCGAGAAGAGCTAGTGTGGTAGGGAGCCCCTCTGGCCTTCTATCCCTGTCTCTGTGTCTCTGAGGTCTCTGTCTCTTTCTGATCCTGTCTCCTCATTTTTTTTTTGGTAATTTTTCCTTTTTACGATTTTTTTAAAGGTAAAGTTTTTCTCTGGCTCTCAGCTCCTCCTATTGTTTTGTTAATAATCTCTTCTGCTCCTTTCTCCCAGGCAGGAGAGTTGAGCTCTTCTCTGACAAGACTACTCATGGCTACTGGGAACTAGATTTTTCAGGGAACAGGAGAAATGAAGATTTTCTACTCATAATTCAGCCTCCAGCGAGCAGAGCTAGTGTGGTAGGGAGCCCCTCTGGCCTTCTATCTCTGTCTCTGTGTCTCTGAGGTCTCTGTCTCTCTCTGCTCCTGTCTCATTTTTTTTTTGGTAATTTTTCTTTTTACGATTTTTTGAAAGGTAAAGTTTTTCTCTGGCTCTCAGCTCCTCCTATTGTTTTGTTAATAATCCCTTCTGCTCCTTTCTCCCAGGCAGGAGAGTTGAGCTCTTCTCTGACAAGACTACTCATGGCTACTGGGAACTAGATTTTTCAGGGAACAGGAGAAATGAAGATTTTCTACTCATAATTCAGCCTCCAGCGAGCAGAGCTAGTGTGGTAGGGAGCCCCTCTGGCCTTCTATCTCTGTCTCTGTGTCTCTGAGGTCTCTGTCTCTCTCTGCTCCTGTCTCCTCATTTTTTTTTTTTGGAAATTTTTCCTTTTTACGATTTTTTTAAAGGTAAAGTTTTTCTCTGGCTCTCAGCTCCTCCTATTGTTTTGTTAATAATCCCTTCTGCTCCTTTCTCCCAGGCAGGAGAGTTGAGCTCTTCTCTGACAAGACTACTCATGGCTACTGGGAACTAGATTTTTCAGGGAACAGGAGAAATGAAGATTTTCTACTCATAATTCAGCCTCCAGCGAGCAGAGCTAGTGTGGTAGGGAGCCCCTCTGGCCTTCTATCTCTGTCTCTGTGTCTCTGAGGTCTGTGTCTCTCTCTGCTCCTGTCTCCTCATTTTTTATTTTTTTGGTAAATTTTCCTTTTTACGATTTTTTTAAAGGTAAAGTTTTTCTCTGGCTCTCAGCTCCTCCTATTGTTTTGTAAATAATCCCTTCTGCTCCTTTCTCCCAGGCAGGAGAGTTGAGCTCTTTTCTGACAAGAGTACTCATGGCTACTGGGAACTAGATTTTTCAGGGAACAGGGGAAATGAAGATTTTCTACTCATAACAGAGCCTCCCGCGAGAAGAGCTAGTGTGGTAGGGAGCCCCTCTGGCCTTCTATCTCTGTCTCTGTGTCTCTGAGGTCTCTGAATCTCTCTGCTCCTGTCTCTTCATTTTTTTTTGGTAATTTTTCCTTTTTACGATTTTTTTAAAGGTAAAGTTTTTCTCTGGCTCTCAGCTCCTCCTATTGTTTTGTTAATAATCCCTTCTACTCCTTTCTCCCAGGCAGGAGAGTTGAGCTCTTCTCTGACAAGTCTACTCATGGCTACTGGGAACTAGATTTTTCAGGGAACAGGAGAAATGAAGATTTTCTACTCATAATTCAGCCTCCAGCGAGCAGGGCTAGTGTGGTAGGGAGCCCCTCTGGCCTTCTATCTCTGTCTCTGTGTCTCTGAGGTCTCTGTCTCTCTCTGCTCCTGTCTCCTCATTTTTTTTTGGTAATTTTTCCTTTTTAAGATTTTTTTAAAGGTAAAGTTTTTCTCTGGCTCTCAGCTCCTCCTATTGTTTTGTTAATAATCCCTTCTGCTCCTTTCTCCCAGGCAGGAGAGTTGAGCTCTTCTCTGACAAGACTACTCATGGCTACTGGGAACTAGATTTTTCAGGGAACAGGAGAAATGAAGATTTTCTACTCATAATTCAGCCTCCAGCGAGCAGAGCTAGTGTGGTAGGGAGCCCCTCTGGCCTTCTATCTCTGTCTCTGTGTCTCTGAGGTCTCTGTATCTCTCTGCTCCTGTCTCTTCATTTTTTTTTGGTAATTTTTCCTTTTTACGATTTTTTTAAAGGTAAAGTTTTTCTCTGGCTCTCAGCTCCTCCTATTGTTTTGTTAATAATCCCTTCTACTCCTTTCTCCCAGGCAGGAGAGTTGAGCTCTTCTCTGACAAGACTACTCATGGCAACTGGGAACTAGATTTTTCAGGGAACAGGAGAAATGAAGATTTTCTACTCATAATTCAGCCTCCAGCGAGCAGAGCTAGTGTGGTAGGGAGCCCCTCTGGCCTTCTATCTCTGTCTCTGTGTCACTGAGGTCTCTGTCTCTCTCTGCTCCTGTCTCCTCATTTTTTTTTGGTAATTTTTCCTTTTTAAGATTTTTTTAAAGGTAAAGTTTTTCTCTGGCTCTCAGCTCCTCCTATTGTTTTGTTAATAATCCCTTCTGCTCCTTTCTCCCAGGCAGGAGAGTTGAGCTCTTCTCTGACAAGACTACTCATGGCTACTGGGAACTAGATTTTTCAGGGAACAGGAGAAATGAAGATTTTCTACTAATAATTCAGCCTCCAGCGAGCAGAGCTAGTGTGGTAGGGAGCCCCTCTGGCCTTCTATCTCTGTCTCTGTGTCCTCTGAGTTCTCTGTCTCTTTCTGCTCCTGTCTCCTCATTTTTTTTTTGGTAATTTTTCCTTTTTACGATTTTTTTAAAGGTAAAGTTTTTCTCTGGCTCTCAGCTCCTCCTATTGTTTTGTTAATAATCCCTTCTGCTCCTTTCTCACAGGCAGTAGAGTTGAGCTCTTCTCTGACAAGACTACTCATGGCTACTGGGAACTAGATTTTTCAGGGAACAGGAGAAATGAAGATTTTCTACTCATAATTCAGCCTCCAGCGAGCAGAGCTAGTGTGGTAGGGAGCCCCTCTGGCCTTCTATCTCTGTCTCTGTGTCTCTGACATCTCTGTCTCTCTCTGCTCCTGTCTCCTCATTTTTTTTTTGGTAATTTTTCTTTTTACAATTTTTTTAAAGGTAAAGTTTTTCTCTGGCTCTCAGCTCCTCCTATTGTTTTGTTAATAATCCCTTCTGCTCCTTTCTCCCAGGCAGGAGAGTTGAGCTCTTCTCTGACAAGACTACTCATGGCTACTGGGAACTAGATTTTTCAGGGAACAGGAGAAATGAAGATTTTCTACTCATAATTCAGCCTCCAGCGAGCAGAGCTAGTGTGGTAGGGAGACCCTCTGGCCTTCTATCTCTGTCTCTGTGTCTCTGAGTTCTCTGTCTCTTTCTGCTCCTGTCTCCTCATTTTTTTTTTGGTAATTTTTCCTTTTTACGATTTTTTTAAAGGTAAAGTTTTTCTCTGGCTCTCAGCTCCTCCTATTGTTTTGTTAATAATCCCTTCTGCTCCTTTCTCCCAGGCAGGAGAGTTGAGCTCTTCTCTGTCAAGACTACTCATGGCTACTGGGAACTAGATTTTTCAGGGAACAGGAGAAATGAAGATTTTCTACTCATAATTCAGCCTCCAGCGAGCAGAGCTAGTGTGGTAGGGAGCCCCTCTGGCCTTCTATCTCTGTCTCTGTGTCTCTGAGGTCTCTGTCTCTCTCTGCTCCTGTCTCCTCATTTTTGTTTTTGGTAATTTTTCCTTTTTACGATTTTTTTAAAGGTAAAGTTTTTCTCTGGCTCTCAGCTCCTCCTATTGTTTTGTAAATAATCCCTTCTGCTCCTTTCTCCCAGGCAGGAGAGTTGAGCTCTTCTCTGACAAGACTACTCATGGCTACTGGGAACTAGATTTTTCAGGGAACAGGAGAAATGAAGATTTTCTACTCATAATTCAGCCTCCAGCGAGCAGAGCTAGTGTGGTAGGGAGCCCCTCTGGCCTTCTATCTCTGTCTCTGTGTCTCTGAGGTCTCTGTCTCTCTCTGCTCCTGTCTCCTCATTTTTTTTTTGGTAATTTTTCCTTTTTACGATTTTTTTAAAGGTAACGTTTATCTCTGGCTCTCAGCTCCTCCTATTGTTTTGTTAATAATCCATTCTGCTCCTTTCTCCCAGGCAGGAGAGTTGAGCTCTTCTCTGAGAAGACTACTCATGGCTATTCGGAACTAGATTTTTCAGGGAACAGGAGAAATGAAGGTTTTCTACTCATAATTCAGCCTCCAGCGAGCAGAGCTAGTGTGGTAGGGAGCCCCTCTGGCCTTCTATCTCTGTCTCTGTGTCTCTGAGGTATCTGTATCACTCTGCTCCTGTCTCCTAATTTTATTTTTTGATAATTTTTCCTTTTTATGATTTTTTTAAAGGTAATGTTTTTCTCTGGCTCTCAGCTCCTCCTATTGTTTTGTTAATAATCCCTTCTGCTCCTTTTCTCCCAGGCAGGAGAGTTGAGCTCTTCTCTGACAAGACTACTCATGGCTACTGGGAACTAGATTTTTCAGGGAACAAGAGAAATGAAGATTTTCTACTCATAATTCAGCCTCCAGCGATCAGAGCTAGTGTGGTAGGGAGCCCCTCTGGCCTTCTATCTCTGTCTCTGTGTCTCTGAGGTCTCTGTATCTCTCTGCTCCTGTCTCTTCATTTTTTTTTTGGTAATTTTTCCTTTTTACGATTTTTTTAAAGGTAAAGTTTTTCTCTGGCTATCAGCTCCTCCTATTGTTTTGTTAATAATCCCTTCTACTCCTTTCTCCCAGGCAGGAGAGTTGAGCTCTTCTCTGACAAGACTACTCATGGCTACTGGGAACTAGATTTTTCAGGGAACAGGAGAAATGAAGATTTTCTACTCATAATTCAGCCTCCAGCGAGCAGAGCTAGTGTGGTAGGGAGCCCCTCTGGCCTTCTATCTCTGTCTCTGTGTCTCTGAGGTCTCTGTCTCTCTCTGCTCCTGTCTCCTCATTTTTTTTGGTAATTTTTCCTTTTTACGATTTTTTTAAAGGTAAAGTTTTTCTCTGGCTCTCAGCTCCTCCTATTGTTTTGTTAATAATCCTTTCTGCTCCTTTCTCCCAGGCAGGAGAGTTGAGCTCTTCTCTGACAAGACTACTCATGGCTACTGGGAACTAGATTTTTCAGGGAACAGGAGAAATGAAGATTTTCTACTCATAATTCAGCCTCCAGCGAGCAGAGCTAGTGTGGTAGGGAGCCCCTCTGGCCTTCTATCTTTGTCTCTGTGTCTCTGAGGTCTCTGTCTCTCTCTGCTCCTGTCTCCTCATTATTTTTTTGGTAATTTTTCCTTTTTAAGATTTTTTTAAAGGTAAAGTTTTTCTCTGGCTCTCAGCTCCTCCTATTGTTTTGTTAATAATCCCTTCTGCTCCTTTCTCCCAGGCAGGAGAGTTGAGCTCTTCTCTGACAAGACTACTCATGGCTACTGGGAACTAGATTTTTCAGGGAACAGGAGAAATGAAGATTTTCTACTCATAATTCAGCCTCCAGCGAGCAGAGCTAGTGTGGTAGGGAGCCCCTCTGGCCTTCTATCTCTGTCTCTGTGTCTCTGAGGTCTCTGTATCTCTCTGCTCCTGTCTCCTAATTTTATTTTTTGGTAATTTTTCCTTTTTACGATTTTTTTAAAGGTAAAGTTTTTCTCTGGCTCTCAGCTCCTCCTATTGTTTTGATAATAATCCCTTCTGCTCCTTTCTCCCAGGCAGGAGAGTTGAGCTCTTCTCTGACAAGACTACTCATGGCTACTGGGAACTAGATTTTTCAGGGAACAGGAGAAATGAAGATTTTCTACTCATAATTCAGCCTCCAGCGACCAGAGCTAGTGTGGTAGGGAGCCCCTCTGGCCTTCTATCTCTGTCTCTGTGTCTCTGAGGTCTCTGTATCTCTCTGCTCCTGTCTCTTCATTTTTTTTTTTGGTAATTTTTCCTTTTTACGATTTTTTTAAAGGTAAAGTTTTTCTCTGGCTCTCAGCTCCTCCTATTGTTTTGTTAATAATCCCTTCTACTCCTTTTCTCCCAGGCAGGAGAGTTGAGCTCTTCCTCTGACAAGACTACTCATGGCAACTGGGAACTAGATTTTTCAGGGAACAGGAGAAATGAAGATTTTCTACTCATAATTCAGCCTCCAGCGAGCAGAGCTAGTGTGGTAGGGAGCCCCTTGGCCTTCTATCTCTGTCTCTGTGTCACTGAGGTCTCTGTCTCTCTCTGCTCCTGTCTCCTCATTTTTTTTTTGGTAATTTTTCCTTTTTAAGATTTTTTTAAAGGTAAAGTTTTTCTCTGGCTCTCAGCTCCTCCTATTGTTTTGTTAATAATCCCTTCTGCTCCTTTCTCCCAGGCAGGAGAGTTGAGCTCTTCTCTGACAAGACTACTCATGGCTACTGGGAACTAGATTTTTCAGGGAACAGGAGAAATGAAGATTTTTCTACTCGTAATTCAGCCTCCAGCGACCAGAGCTAGTGTGGTAGGGAGCCCCTCTGGCCTTCTATCTCTGTCTCTGTGTCTCTGAGCTCTCTGTCTCTCTCTGCTCCTGTCTCCTCATTTTTTTTTTTTTTGGAAATTTTTCCTTTTTACGATTTTTTTAAAGGTAAAGTTTTTCTCTGGCTCTCAGCTCCTCCTATTGTTTTGTTAATAATCCCCTTCTGCTCCTTTCTCCCAGGCAGGAGAGTTGAGCTCTTCTCTGACAAGACTACTCATGGCTACTGGGAACTAGATTTTTCAGGGAACAGGAGAAATGAAGATTTTCTACTAATAATTCAGCCTCCAGCGAGCAGAGCTAGTGTGGTAGGGAGCCCCTCTGGCCTTCTATCTCTGTCTCTGTGTCTCTGAGTTCTCTGTCTCTTTTCTGCTCCTGTCTCCTCATTTTTTTTTTGGTAATTTTTCCTTTTTTACGATTTTTTTAAAGGTAAGTTTTTCTCTGGCTCTCAGCTCCTCCTATTGTTTTGTTAATAATCCCTTCTGCTCCTTTCTCACAGGCAGTAGAGTTGAGCTCTTCTCTGACAAGACTACTCATGGCTACTGGGAACTAGATTTTTCAGGGAACAGGAGAAATGAAGATTTTCTACTCATAATTCAGCCTCCAGCGAGCAGAGCTAGTGTGGTAGGGAAGCCCCTCTGGCCTTCTATCTCTGTCTCTGTGTCTCTGACATCTCTGACTCTCTCTGCTCCTGTCTCCTCATTTTTTTTTTTGGTAATTTTTCTTTTTTTACAATTTTTTTAAAGGTAAAGTTTTTCTCTGGCTCTCAGCTCCTCCTATTGTTTTGTTAATAATCCCTTCTGCTCCTTTCTCCCAGGCAGGAGAGTTGAGCTCTTCTCTGACAAGACTACTCATGGCTACTGGGAACTAGATTTTTTCAGGGAACAGGAGAAATGAAGATTTTCTACTCATAATTCAGCCTCCAGCGAGCAGAGCTAGTGTGGTAGGGAGCCCCTCTGGCCTTCTATCTCTGTCTCTGTGTCTCTGAGTTCTCTGTCTCTTTTCTGCTCCTGTCTCCTCATTTTTTTTTTGGTAATTTTTCCTTTTTACGATTTTTTTAAAGGTAAAGTTTTTCTCTGGCTCTCAGCTCCTCCTATTGTTTGTTAATAATCCCTTCTGCTCCTTTCTCCCAGGCAGGAGAGTTGAGCTCTTCTCTGTCAAGACTACTCATGGCTACTGGGAACTAGATTTTTCAGGGAACAGGAGAAATGAAGATTTTCTACTCATAATTCAGCCTCCAGCGAGCAGAGCTAGTGTGGTAGGGAGCCCCTCTGGCCTTCTATCTCTGTCTCTGTGTCCTCTGAGGTCTCTGTCTCTCTCTGCTCCTGTCTCCTCATTTTTTTTTTGGTAATTTTTCCTTTTTACGATTTTTTTAAAGGTAACGTTTTTCTCTAGCTCTCAGCTCCTCCTATTGTTTTGTTAATAATCCATTCTGCTCCTTTCTCCCAGGCAGGAGAGTTGAGCTCTTCTCTGAGAAGACTACTCATGGCTATTCGGAACTAGATTTTTCAGGGAACAGGAGAAATGAAGATTTTCTACTCATAATTCAGCCTCCAGCGAGCAGAGCTAGTGTGGTAGGGAGCCCCTCTGGCCTTCTATCTCTGTCTCTGTGTCTCTGAGGTCTCTGTCTCTCTCTGCTCCTGGTCTCCTCATTTTTTTTTTCTTGGAAATTTTTCCCTTTTTTACGATTTTTTAAAGGTAAAGTTTTTCTCTGGCTCTCAGCTCCTCCTATTGTTTTGTTAATAATCCCTTCTGCTCCTTTCTCCCAGGCAGGAGAGTTGAGCTCTTCTCTGACAAGACTACTCATGGCTACTGGGAACTAGATTTTTCAGGGAACAGGAGAAATGAAGATTTTCTACTCATAATTCAGCCTCCAGCGAGCAGAGCTAGTGTGGTAGGGAGCCCCTCTGGCCTTTCTATCTCTGTCTCTGTGTCTCTGAGGTCTCTGTCTCTCTCTGCTCCTGTCTCCTCATTTTTTGTTTTTGGTAATTTTTCCTTTTTACGATTTTTTTAAAGGTAAAGTTTTTCTCTGGCTCTCAGCTCCTCCTATTGTTTTGTAAATAATCCCTTCTGCTCCTTTCTCCCAGGCAGGAGAGTTGAGCTCTTCTCTGACAAGACTACTCATGGCTACTGGGAACTAGATTTTTCAGGGAACAGGAGAAATGAAGATTTTCTACTCATAATTCAGCCTCCAGCGAGCAGAGCTAGTGTGGTAGGGAGCCCCTCTGGCCTTCTATCTCTTGTCTCTGTGTCTCTGAGGTCTCTGTCTCTCTCTGCTCCTGTCTCCTCATTTTTTTTTTGGTAATTTTTCCTTTTTACGATTTTTTTAAAGGTAACGTTTATCTCTGGCTCTCAGCTCCTCCTATTGTTTTTGTTAATAATCCATTCTGCTCCTTTCTCCCAGGCAGGAGAGTTGAGCTCTTCTCTGAGAAGACTACTCATGGCTATTCGGAACTAGATTTTTCAGGGAACAGGAGAAATGAAGGTTTTCTACTCATAATTCAGCCTCCAGCGAGCAGAGCTAGTGTGGTAGGGAGCCCCTCTGGCCTTCTATCTCTGTCTCTGTGTCTCTGAGGTCTCTGTATCACTCTGCTCCTGTCTCCTAATTTTATTTTTTGATAAATTTTTCCTTTTTATGATTTTTTTAAAGGTAATGTTTTTCTCTGGCTCTCAGCTCCTCCTATTGTTTTTGTTAATAATCCCTTCTGCTCCTTTCTCCAGGCAGGAGAGTTGAGGCTCTTCTCTGACAAGACTACTCATGGCTACTGGGGAACTAGATTTTTCAGGGAACAAGAGAAATGAAGATTTTCTACTCATAATTCAGCCTCCAGCGATCAGAGCTAGTGTGGTAGGGAGCCCCTCTGGCCTTCTATCTCTGTCTCTGTGTCTCTGAGGTCTCTGTATCTCTCTGCTCCTGTCTCTTCATTTTTTTTTTTGGTAATTTTTCCTTTTTACGATTTTTTTAAAGGTAAAGTTTTTCTCTGGCTCTCAGCTCCTCCTATTGTTTTGTTAATAATCCCTTCTACTCCTTTCTCCCAGGCAGGAGAGTTGAGCTCTTCTCTGACAAGACTACTCATGGCTACTGGGAACTAGATTTTTCAGGGAACAGGAGAAATGAAGATTTTCTACTCATAATTCAGCCTCCAGCGAGCAGAGCTAGTGTGGTAGGGGAGCCCCTCTGGCCTTCTATCTCTGTCTCTGTGTCTCTGAGGTCTCTGTCTCTCTCTGCTCCTGTCTCCTCATTTTTTTGGTAATTTTTCCTTTTTACGATTTTTTTAAAGGTAAAGTTTTTCTCTGGCTCTCAGCTCCTCCTATTGTTTTGTTAATAATCCCTTCTGCTCCTTTCTCCCAGGCAGGAGAGTTGAAGCTCTTCTCTGACAAGACTACTCATGGCTACTGGGGAACTAGATTTTTCAGGGGAACAGGAGAAATGAAGATTTTCTACTCATAATTCAGCCTCCAGCGAGCAGAGCTAGTGTGGTAGGGAGCCCCTCTGGCCTTCTATCTCTGTCTCTGTGTCTCTGAGGTCTCTGTCTCTCTCTGCTCCTGTCTCCTCATTATTTTTTTTGGTAATTTTTCCTTTTTACGATTTTTTTAAAGGTAAAGTTTTTCTCTGGCTCTCAGCTCCTCCTATTGTTTTGTTAATAATCCCTTCTGCTCCTTTCTCCCAGGCAGGAGAGTTGAGCTCTTCTCTGACAAGACTACTCATGGCTACTGGGAACTAGATTTTTCAGGAACAGGAGAAATGAAGATTTTCTACTCATAATTCAGCCTCCAGCGAGCAGAGCTAGTGTGGTAGGGAGCCCCTCTGGCCTTCTATCTCTGTCTCTGTGTCTCTGAGGTCTCTGTCTCTCTCTGCTCCTGTTCTCCCTCATTTTTTATTTTTTTGGTAAATTTTCCTTTTTTCGATTTTTTTAAAGGTAAAGTTTTTCTCTGGCTCTCAGCTCCTCCTATTGTTTTGTAAATAATCCCTTCTGCTCCTTTCTCCCAGGCAGGTGAGTTGAGCTCTTTTCTGACAAGACTACTCATGGCTACTGGGAACTAGAATTTTCAGGGAAAAGGAGAAATGAAGATTTTCTACTCATAATAGAGCCTCCAGCGAGAAGAGCTAGTGTGGTAGGGAGCACCTCTGGCCTTCTATCTCTGTCTCTGTGTCTCTGAGGTCTCTGTCTCTTTCTGATCCTGTCTCCTCATTTTTTTTTGGTAATTTTTCCTTTTTACGATTTTTTTAAAGGTAAAGTTTTCCTCTGGCTCTCAGCTCCTCCTATTGTTTTGTTAATAATCTCTTCTGCTCCTTTCTCCCAGGCAGGAGAGTTGAGCTCTTCTCTGACAAGACTACTCATGGATACTGGGAACTAGATTTTTCAGGGAACAGGAGAAATGAAGATTTTCTACTCATAATTCAGCCTCCAGCGAGCAGAGCTAGTGTGGTAGGGAGCCCCTCTGGCCTTCTATCTCTGTTTCTGTGTCTCTGAGGTCTCTGTCTCTCTCTGCTCCTGTCTCCTCAATTTTTTTTTGGTAATTATTCTTTTTACGATTTTTTCAAAGGTAAAGTTTTTCTCTGGCCTCTCAGCTCCTCCTATTGTTTTGTTAATAATCCCTTCTGCTCCTTTCTCCCAGGCAGGAGAGTTGAGCTCTTCTCTGACAAGACTACTCATGGCTACTGGGAACTAGATTTTTCAGGGAACAGGAGAAATGAAGATTTTCTACTCATAATTCAGCCTCCAGCGAGCAGAGCTAGTGTGGTAGGGAGCCCCTCTGGCCTTCTATCTCTGTCTCTCTGTCTCTGAGGTCTCTGTCTCTCTCTGCTCCTGTCTCCTCATTTTTTTTGGAAATTTTTCCTTTTTAAGATTTTTTTAAAGGTAAAGTTTTTCTCTGGCTCTCAGCTCCTCCTATTGTTTTGTTAATAATCCCTTCTGCTCCTTTCTCCCAGGCAGGAGAGTTGAGCTCTTCTCTGACAAGGCTACTCATGGCTACTGGGAACTAGATTTTTTCAGGGAACAGGAGAAATGAAGGTTTTTCTACTCATAATTCAGCCTCCAGCGAGCAGAGCTAGTGTGGTAGGGAGCCCCTCTGGCCTTCTATCTCTGTCTCTGTGTCTCTGAGGCCTCTGTCTCTCTCTGCTCCTGTCTTCATTTTTTTTTTTGGAAAATTTTTCCTTTTTACGATTTTTTTAAAGGTAAAGTTTTTCTCTGGCTCTCAGCTCCTCCTATTGTTTTGTTAATAATCCCTTCTGCTCCTTTCTCCCAGGCAGGAGAGTTGAGCTCTTCTCTGACAAGACTACTCATGGCTACTGGGATCTAGATTTTTCAGGGAACAGGAGAAATGAAGATTTTCTACTCATAATTCAGCCTCCAGCGAGCAGAGCTAGTGTGGTAGGGAGCCCCTCTAGCCTTCTATCTCTGTCTCTGTGTCTCTGAGGTCTCTGACTCTCTCTGCTCCTGTCTCCTCATTTTTTTTTTGGTAATTTTTCCTTTTTACGATTTTTTTAAAGGTAAAGTTTTTCTCTGGCTCTCAGCTCCTCCTATTGTTTTGTTAATAATCCCTTCTGCTCCTTTCTCCCAGGCAGGAGAGTTGAGCTCTTCTCTGACAAGACTACTCCATGGCTACTGGGAACTAGATTTTTCAGGGAACAGGAGAAATGAAGATTTTCTACTCATAAATTCAGCCTCCAGCGAGCAGAGCTAGTGTGGTAGGGAGCCCCTCTGGCCTTCTATCTCTGTCTCTGTGTCTCTGAGGTCTCTGTCTCTCTCTGCTCCTGTCTCCTCATTTTTTTTTTGGTAATATTTCTTTTTACGATTTTTTAAAGGTAAAGTTTTTTCTCTGGCTCTCAGCTCCTCCTATTGTTTTGTTAATAATCCCTTCTGCTCCTTTCTCCCAGGCAGGAGAGTTGAGCTCTTCTCTGACAAGACTACTCATGGCTACTGGGAACTAGATTTTTCA
>JAKSZU010000735.1:0-45118 GCA_026018925.1 Tupaia tana
AACTGATTGACTAACAGTTGAACAAACACAAGAGATGGGTGTGAATGTCAGATGAGGTGTATGTGGAGGAGTGGGGCCCAACGAAAGACATTTGGAGAAGGGATACAGAGGTAGAGCATTGACGGGATGGGGAGGTGTGGTGTTATCTGTTGAAGATATTTCGATCAACGGGTCTGAGGAGAAATGTTCACATATCGAAATGGTCTCAACACAGAAAAATAAAGAAAAAGTCGCGCGCCGCGTGTTAGCGCGGCGCACGATTTCGCCAGAGGCTTGCAGGACACGCTATTGCCTGCTGGCAGTCCAGGAAAGTCTGGGGGGAGAAGGAGGGCTAGGTGTTAACAGGGGAATGCAGGGGGGTCAAGAGAAAAGAAAGAAAAAAAAAAAAAAACCCCGCCTCATGGAGATCCTGGCTACCTACCTAGAAGGTGGAGTCTGGGGCCTGGGGGTCTGGAAGTGGGGTGGGGATCAGAGGTGACCCTCCCTCAGTATCCCTTGCTGGCCAGAGGCTTGCAGGACACGCTATTGCCTGCTGGCAGTCCAGGAAATTCTGGGGGGAGAAGGAGGGCTAGGTGGTAACAGGGGAATGCAGGGGGGTCAAGAGAAAAGAAAGAAAGAAAAAAAAAGCCCGCCTCATGGAGATCCTGGCTACCTACATAGAAGGTGGAGTCTGGGGTCTGGGGGTCTGGAAGTGGGGTGGGGGTCAGAGGTGACCCTCCCTCAGTATCCGTTGCTGGCCAGAGGCTTGCAGGACACGCTATTGCCTGCTGCCAGTCCAGGAAAGTCTGGGGGGAGAAGGAGGGCTAGGTGTTAACAGGGGAATGCAGGGGGGTCAAGAGAAAAGAAAGAAAGAAAAAAAAAAACCCGCCTCATGGAGACCCTGGCTACCTACCTAGAAGGTGGAGTCTGGGGCCTGGGGGTCTGGAAGTGGGGTGGGGATCAGAGGTGACCCTCCCTCCGTATCCCTTGCTGGCCAGAGGCTTGCAGGACACGCTATTGCCTGCTGGCAGTCCAGGAAAGTCTGGGGGGAGAAGGAGGACTAGGTGTTAACAGGGGAATGCAGGGGGGTCAAGAGAAAAGAAAGAAAAAAAAAAAAAACCCCGCCTCATGGAGATCCTGGCTACCTACCTAGAAGGTGGAGTCTGGGGCCTGGGGGTCTGGAAGTGGGGTGGGGGTCAGAGGTGACCCTCCCTCAGTATCCCTTGCTGGCCAGAGGCTTGCAGGACACGCTATTGCCTGCTGGCAGTCCAGGAAAGTCTGGGGGGAGAAGGAGGGCTAGGTCTTAACAGGGGAATGCAGGGGGGTCAAGAGAAAAGAAAGAAAAAAAAAAAACCCCGCCTCATGGAGATCCTGGCTATCTACGTAGAAGGTGGAGTCTGGGGCCTGGGGGTCTGGAAGTGGGGTGGGGTTCAGAGGTGACCCTCCCTCAGTATCCCTTGCTGGCCAGAGGCTTGCAGGACACGCTATTGCCTGCTGGCAGTCCAGGAAATTCTGGGGGGAGAAGGAGGGCTAGGTGTTAACAGGGGAATGCAGGGGGTCAAGAGAAAAGAAAGAAAAAAAAAAAAACCCCGCCTCATGGAGATCCTGGCTACCTACCTAGAAGGTGGAGTCTGGGGCCTGGGGGTCTGGAAGTGGGGTGGGGGTCAGAGGTGACCCTCCCTCAGTATCCCTTGCTGGCCAGAGGCTTGCAGGACTCGCTATTGCCTGCTGGCAGTCCAGGAAAGTCTAGAAGGTGGAGTCTGGGGCCTGGGGGTCTGGAAGTGGGGTGGGGGTCAGAGGTGACCCTCCCTCAGTATCCCTTGCTGGCCAGAGGCTTGCAGGACACGCTATTGCCTGCTGGCAGTCCAGGAAAGTCTGGGGGGAGAAGGAGGGCTAGGTGTTAACAGGGGAATGCAGGGGGGTCAAGAGAAAAGAAAGAAAAAAAAAAAAAAAACCCCGCCTCATGGAGATCCTGGCTACCTACCTAGAAGGTGGAGTCTGGGGCCTGGGGGTCTGGAAGTGGGGTGGGGATCAGAGGTGACCCTCCCTCAGTATCCCTTGCTGGCCAGAGGCTTGCAGGACATGCTATTGCCTGCTGGCAGTCCAGGAAATTCTGGGGGGAGAAGGAGGGCTAGGTGGTAACAGGGGAATGCAGGGGGGTCAAGAGAAAAGAAAGAAAGAAAAAAAAAGCCCGCCTCATGGAGATCCTGGCTACCTACATAGAAGGTGGAGTCTGGGGTCTGGGGGTCTGGAAGTGGGGTGGGGGTCAGAGGTGACCCTCCCTCAGTATCCGTTGCTGGCCAGAGGCTTGCAGGACACGCTATTGCCTGCTGCCAGTCCAGGAAAGTCTGGGGGGAGAAGGAGGGCTAGGTGTTAACAGGGGAATGCAGGGGGGTCAAGAGAAAAGAAAGAAAGAAAAAAAAAAACCCGCCTCATGGAGATCCTGGCTACCTACCTAGAAGGTGGAGTCTGGGGCCTGGGGGTCTGGAAGTGGGGTGGGGATCAGAGGTGACCCTCCCTCCGTATCCCTTGCTGGCCAGAGGCTTGCAGGACACGCTATTGCCTGCTGGCAGTCCAGGAAAGTCTGGGGGGAGAAGGAGGACTAGGTGTTAACAGGGGAATGCAGGGGGGTCAAGAGAAAAGAAAGAAAAAAAAAAAAAACCCCGCCTCATGGAGATCCTGGCTACCTACCTAGAAGGTGGAGTCTGGGGCCTGGGGGTCTGGAAGTGGGGTGGGGGTCAGAGGTGACCCTCCCTCAGTATCCCTTGCTGGCCAGAGGCTTGCAGGACACGCTATTGCCTGCTGGCAGTCCAGGAAAGTCTGGGGGGAGAAGGAGGGCTAGGTCTTAACAGGGGAATGCAGGGGGGTCAAGAGAAAAGAAAGAAAAAAAAAAAACCCCGCCTCATGGAGATCCTGGCTATCTACGTAGAAGGTGGAGTCTGGGGCCTGGGGGTCTGGAAGTGGGGTGGGGTTCAGAGGTGACCCTCCCTCAGTATCCCTTGCTGGCCAGAGGCTTGCAGGACACGCTATTGCCTGCTGGCAGTCCAGGAAATTCTGGGGGGAGAAGGAGGGCTAGGTGTTAACAGGGGAATGCAGGGGGTCAAGAGAAAAGAAAGAAAAAAAAAAAAAAACCCCGCCTCATGGAGATCCTGGCTACCTACCTAGAAGGTGGAGTCTGGGGCCTGGGGGTCTGGAAGTGGGGTGGGGGTCAGAGGTGACCCTCCCTCAGTATCCCTTGCTGGCCAGAGGCTTGCAGGACTCGCTATTGCCTGCTGGCAGTCCAGGAAAGTCTAGAAGGTGGAGTCTGGGGCCTGGGGGTCTGGAAGTGGGGTGGGGGTCAGAGGTGACCCTCCCTCAGTATCCCTTGCTGGCCAGAGGCTTGCAGGACACGCTATTGCCTGCTGGCAGTCCAGGAAAGTCTGGGGGGAGAAGGAGGGCTAGGTGTTAACAGGGGAATGCAGGGGGGTCAAGAGAAAAGAAAGAAAAAATAAATACCCCCGCCTCATGGAGATCCTGGCTACCTACCTAGAAGGTGGAGTCTGGGGCCTGGGGGTCTGGAAGTGGGGTGGGGGTCAGAGGTGACCCTCCCTCAGTATCCCTTGCTGGCCAGAGGCTTGCAGGACACGCTATTGCCTGCTGGCAGTCCAGGAAAGTCTAGAAGGTGGAGTCTGGGGCCTGGGGGTCTGGAAGTGGGGTTGGGGTCAGAGGTGACCCTCCCTCAGTATCCCTTGCTGGCCACAGGCTTGCAGGACACGCTATTGCCTGCTGGAAGTCCAGGAAAGTCTAGAAGGTGGAGTCTGGGGCCTGGGGGTCTGGAAGTGGGGTGGGGGTCAGAGGTGACCCTCCCTCAGTATCCCTTGCTGGCCAGAGGCTTGCAGGACACGCTATTGCCTGCTGGCAGTCCAGGAAAGTCTGGGGGAGAAGGAGGGCTAGGTGATAACAGGGGAATGCAGGGGGGTCAAGAGAAAAGAAAGAAAAAAAAAAAAAAAACCCCGCCTCATGGAGATCCTGGCTACCTACCTAGAAGGTGGAGTCTGGGGTCTGGGGGTCTAGAAGTGGGGTGGGGGTCAGAGGTGAAACTCCCTCAGTATCCCTTGCTGGCCAGAGGCTTGCAGGACACGCTATTGCCTGCTGGGAGTCCAGGAAATTCTGGGGGGAGAAGGAGGGCTAGGTGTTAACAGGGGAATGCAGGGGGGTCAAGAGAAAAGAAAGAAAAAAAAAAAAACCCCGCCTCAAGGAGATCCTGGCTACCTACCTAGAAGGTGGAGTCTGGGGCCTGGGGGTCTGGAATTGGGGTGGGGGTCAGAGTTGACCCTCCCTCAGTATCCCTTGCTGGCCAGAGGCTTGCAGGAAACGCTATTGCCTGCTGGCAGTCCAGGAAAGTCTAGAAGGTGGAGTCTGGGGCCTGGGGGTCTGGAAGTGGGGTGGGGGTCAGAGGTGACCCTCCCTCAGTATCCCTTGCTGGCCAGAGGCTTGCAGGACACGCTATTGCCTGCTGGCAGTCCAGGAAAGTCTAGAAGGTGGAGTCTGGGGCCTGGGGGTCTGGAAGTGGGGTGGTGGTCAGAGGTGACCCTCACTCAGTATCCCTTGCTGGCCAGAGGCTTGCAGGACACGCTATTGCCTGCTGGCAGTCCAGGAATGTCTGGGGGGAGAAGGAGGGCTAGGTGTTAACAGGGGAATGCAGGGGGGTCAAGAGAAAATGAAGAAAAAAAAAAAACCCCGCCTCATGGAGATGCTGGCTACCTACCAAGAAGGTGGAGTCTGGGGCCTGGGGGTCTGGAAGTGGGGTGGGGGTCAGAGGTGACCTTCCCTCAGTATCCCTTTTTCGCCAGACGCTTGCAGGACACGCTATTGCCTGCTGGCAGTCCAGGAAAGTCTGGGGGGAGAAGGAGGGCTAGGTGTTAACAGGGGAATGCAGGGGGGTCAAGAGATAAGAAAGAAAAAAAAAAAAAACCCCGCCTCATGGAGATCCTGGCTACCTACCTAGAAGGTGGAGTCTGGGGCCTGGGGGTCTGGAAGTGGGGTGGAGGTCCGAGGTGACCATCCCTCAGTATCACTTGTTGGCCAGAGGCTTGCAGGACACGCTATTGCCTGCTGGCAGTCCAGGAAAGTCTGGGGGAGAAGGAGGGCTAGGTGTTAACAGGGGAATGCAGGGGGGTCAAGAGAAAAGAAAGAAAAAAAAAAAAACCCGCCTCATGGAGATCCTGGCTACCTACCTAGAAGGTGGAGTCTGGGGCCTGGTGGTCTGGAAGTGGGGTGGGGGTCAGAGGTGACCCTCCCTCAGTATCCCTTGCTGGCCAGACGCTTGCAGGACACGCTATTGCCTGCTGGCAGTCCAGGAAATTCTAGAAGGTTGAGTCTGGGGCCTGGGGGTCTGGAAGTGTGGTAGGGGTCAGAGGTGACCCTCCCTCAGTATCCCTTGCTGGCCAGAGGCTTGCAGGACACGCTATTGCATGCTTGCTGTCCAGGAATATCTGGGGGGAGAAGGAGGGCTAGGTGTTAACAGGGGAATGCAGGGGGGGTCAAGAGAAAAGAATGAAAAAACAAAAAACCCCGCCTCATGCAGATACTGGCTACCTACCTAGAAGGTGGAGTCTGGGGCCTGGGCGTCTGGAAGTGGGGTGGGGGTCAGAGGTGACCCTCCCTCAGTATCCCTTGCTCGCCAGAGGCTTGCAGGACACGCTATTGCCTGCTGGCAGTCCAGGAAATTCTGCGGGGAGAAGGAGGGCTAGGTGTTAACAGGGGAATGCAGGGGGGTCAAGAGAAAACAAAGAAAAAAAAAAAACACCCGCCTCAAGTAGATCTTGGCTACCTACCTAGAAGGTGGAGTCTGGGGCATGGGGGTCTGGAAGTGGGGTGGGGGTCAGAGGTGACCCTCCCTCAGTATCCCTTGCTGGCCAGAGACTTGCAGGACACGCTATTGCCTGCTGGCAGTCCAGGAAATTTTAGAAGGTGGAGTCTGGGGCCTGGGGGTCTGGAAGTGGGGTGGGGGTCAGAGGTGACCCTCCCTCAGTATCCCTTGCTGGCCAGAGGCTTGCAGGACACGCTATTGCCTGCTGGAAGTCCAGGAAAGTCTAGAAGGTGGAGTCTGGGGCCTGGGGGTCTGGAAGTGGGGTGGGGGTCAGAGGTGACACTCCCTCAGTATCCCTTGCTGGCCAGAGGCTTGCAAGACACGCTATTGCCTGCTGGCAGTCCAGGAAAGTCTGGGGGGAGAAGGAGGGCTAGGTGTTAACAGGGGAATGCAGGGGGGTCAAGAGAAAAGAAAGAAAAAAAAAAAAAACATCCGCCTCAAGTAGATCCTGGCTACCTACCTAGAAGGTGGAGTCTGGGGCATGGGGGTCTGGAAGTGGGGTGGGTGTCAGAGGTGACCCTCCCTCAGTATCCCTTGCTGGCCAGAGGCTTGCAGGACACGCTATTGCCTGCTGGCAGTCCTGGAAAGACTAGAAGGTGGAGTCTGGGGCCTGGGGGTCTGGAAGTGGGGTGGGGGTCAGAGGTGACCCTCCCTCAGTATCCCTTGCTGGCCAGAGGCTTGCAGGACACGCTATTGCCTGCTGGCAGTCCAGGAAAGTCTAGAAGGTGGAGTCTGGGGCCTGGGGGTCTGGAAGTGGGGTGGGGGTCAGAGGTGACCCTCCCTCAGTATCCCTTGCTGGCCAGAGGCTTGCAGGACACGCTATTGCATGCTGGCAGTCCAGGAAAGTTTGGGGGGAGAAGGAGGGCTAGGTGTTAACAGGGGAATGCAGCGGGGTCAAGAGAAAAGAAAGAAAAAAAAAAAAAACCCCCGCCTCATGGAGATCCTGGCTACCTACCTAGAAGGTGGAGTCTGGGGCCTGCGGGTCTGGAAGTGGGGTGGGGGTCAGAGGTGACCCTCCCTCAGTATCCCTTGCTGGCCAGAGGCTTGCAGGACACGCTATTGCCTGCTGGCAGTCCAGGAAATTCAGGGGGAGAAGGAGGGCTAGGTGTTAACAGGGGAATGCAGGGGGGTCAAGAGAAAAGGAAGAAAAAAAAAAAAAAACCCCGCCTCAAGGAGATCCTGGCTACCTACCTAGAAGGTGGAGTCTGGGGCCTGGGGGTCTGGAATTGGGGTGGGGGTCAGAGTTGACCCTCCCTCAGTATCCCTTGCTGGCCAGAGGCTTGCAGGACACGCTATTGCCTGCTGGCAGTCCAGGAAAGTCTAGAAGGTGGAGTCTGGGGCCTGGGGGTCTGGAAGTGGGGTGGGGGTCAGAGGTGACCCTCCCTCAGTATCCCTTGCTGGCCAGAGGCTTGCAGGACACGCTATTGCCTGCTGGCAGTCCAGGAAAGTCTAGAAGGTGGAGTCTGGGGCCCGGGGGTCTGGAAGTGGGGTGGGGGTCAGAGGTGACCCTCCCTCAGTATCCCTTGCTGGCCAGAGGCTTGCAGGACACGCTATTGCCTGCTGGCAGTCCAGGAATGTCTGGGGGGAGAAGGAAGGCTAGGTGTTAACAGGGGAATGCAGGGGGGTCAAGAGAAAATGAAGAAAAAAAAAAAAAAAACCCCGCCTCATGGAGATCCTGGCTACCTACGAAGAAGGTGGAGTCTGGGGCCTGGGGGTCTGGAAGTGGGGTGGGGGTCAGAGGTGACCCTCCCTCAGTATCCCTTTTTCGCCAGACGCTTGCAGGACACGCTATTGCCTGCTGGCAGTCCAGGAAAGTCTGGGGGGAGAAGGAGGGCTAGGTGTTAACACGGGAATGCAGGGGGGTCAAGAGAAAAAAAGAAAAAAAAAAAAAACCCGCCTCAAGTAGATCCTGGCTACCTACCTAGAAGGTGAAGTCTGGGGCATGGGGGTCTGGAAGTGGGGTGGGGGTCAGAGGTGACCCTCCCTCAGTATCCCTTGCTGGCCAGAGGCTTGCAGGACACGCTATTGCCTGCTGGCAGTCCAGGAAAGTCTAGAAGGTGGAGTCTGGGGCCTGGGGGTCTGGAAGTGGGGTTGGGGTCAGAGGTGACCCTCCCTCAGTATCCCTTGCTGGCCACAGGCTTGCAGGACACGCTATTGCCTGCTGGAAGTCCAGGAAAGTCTAGAAGGTGGAGTCTGGGGCCTGGGGGTCTGGAAGTGGGGTGGGGGTCAGAGGTGACCCTCCCTCAGTATCCCTTGCTGGCCAGAGGATTGCAGGACACGCTATTGCCTGCTGGCAGTCCAGGAAAGTCTGGGGGGAGAAGGAGGGCTAGGTGTTAACAGGGGAATGCAGCGGGGTCAAGAGAAAAGAAAGAAAATAAAAAAAAACCCCGCCTCATGGAGATCCTGGCTACCTACCTAGAAGGTGGAGTCTGGGGCCTGCGGGTCTGGAAGTGGGGTGGGGGTCAGAGGTGACCCTCCCTCAGTATCCCTTGCTCGCCAGAGGCTTGCAGGACACGCTATTGCCTGCTGGCAGTCCAGGAAATTCTGGGGGAGAAGGAGGGCTAGGTGATAACAGGGGAATGCAGGGGGGTCAAGAGAAAAGAAAGAAAAAAAAAAAAAAACCCCGCCTCATGGAGATCCTGGCTACCTACCTAGAAGGTGGAGTCTGGGGTCTGGGGGTCTAGAAGTGGGGTGGGGGTCAGAGGTGAAACTCCCTCAGTATCCCTTGCTGGCCAGAGGCTTGCAGGACACGCTATTGCCTGCTGGGAGTCCAGGAAATTCTGGGGGGAGAAGGAGGGCTAGGTGTTAACAGGGGAATGCAGGGGGGTCAAGAGAAAAGAAAGAAAAAAAAAAAAACCCCGCCTCAAGGAGATCCTGGCTACCTACCTAGAAGGTGGAGTCTGGGGCCTGGGGGTCTGGAATTGGGGTGGGGGTCAGAGTTGACCCTCCCTCAGTATCCCTTGCTGGCCAGAGGCTTGCAGGAAACGCTATTGCCTGCTGGCAGTCCAGGAAAGTCTAGAAGGTGGAGTCTGGGGCCTGGGGGTCTGGAAGTGGGGTGGGGGTCAGAGGTGACCCTCCCTCAGTATCCCTTGCTGGCCAGAGGCTTGCAGGACACGCTCTTGCCTGCTGGCAGTCCAGGAAAGTCTAGAAGGTGGAGTCTGGGGCCTGGGGGTCTGGAAGTGGGGTGGTGGTCAGAGGTGACCCTCACTCAGTATCCCTTGCTGGCCAGAGGCTTGCAGGACACGCTATTGCCTGCTGGCAGTCCAGGAATGTCTGGGGGGAGAAGGAGGGCTAGGTGTTAACAGGGGAATGCAGGGGGGTCAAGAGAAAATGAAGAAAAAAAAAAAACCCCGCCTCATGGAGATGCTGGCTACCTACCAAGAAGGTGGAGTCTGGGGCCTGGGGGTCTGGAAGTGGGGTGGGGGTCAGAGGTGACCTTCCCTCAGTATCCCTTTTTCGCCAGACGCTTGCAGGACACGCTATTGCCTGCTGGCAGTCCAGGAAAGTCTGGGGGGAGAAGGAGGGCTAGGTGTTAACAGGGGAATGCAGGGGGGTCAAGAGATAAGAAAGAAAAAAAAAAAAAAACCCCGCCTCATGGAGATCCTGGCTACCTACCTAGAAGGTGGAGTCTGGGGCCTGGGGGTCTGGAAGTGGGGTGGAGGTCCGAGGTGACCATCCCTCAGTATCACTTGTTGGCCAGAGGCTTGCAGGACACGCTATTGCCTGCTGGCAGTCCAGGAAAGTCTGGGGGAGAAGGAGGGCTAGGTGTTAACAGGGGAATGCAGGGGGGTCAAGAGAAAAGAAAGAAAAAAAAAAAAACCCGCCTCATGGAGATCCTGGCTACCTACCTAGAAGGTGGAGTCTGGGGCCTGGTGGTCTGGAAGTGGGGTGGGGGTCAGAGGTGACCCTCCCTCAGTATCCCTTGCTGGCCAGACGCTTGCAGGACACGCTATTGCCTGCTGGCAGTCCAGGAAATTCTAGAAGGTTGAGTCTGGGGCCTGGGGGTCTGGAAGTGTGGTAGGGGTCAGAGGTGACCCTCCCTCAGTATCCCTTGCTGGCCAGAGGCTTGCAGGACACGCTATTGCATGCTTGCTGTCCAGGAATATCTGGGGGGAGAAGGAGGGCTAGGTGTTAACAGGGGAATGCAGGGGGGGTCAAGAGAAAAGAATGAAAAAACAAAAAACCCCGCCTCATGCAGATACTGGCTACCTACCTAGAAGGTGGAGTCTGGGGCCTGGGCGTCTGGAAGTGGGGTGGGGGTCAGAGGTGACCCTCCCTCAGTATCCCTTGCTCGCCAGAGGCTTGCAGGACACGCTATTGCCTGCTGGCAGTCCAGGAAATTCTGTGGGGAGAAGGAGGGCTAGGTGTTAACAGGGGAATGCAGGGGGGTCAAGAGAAAACAAAGAAAAAAAAAAAACACCCGCCTCAAGTAGATCTTGGCTACCTACCTAGAAGGTGGAGTCTGGGGCATGGGGGTCTGGAAGTGGGGTGGGGGTCAGAGGTGACCCTCCCTCAGTATCCCTTGCTGGCCAGAGACTTGCAGGACACGCTATTGCCTGCTGGCAGTCCAGGAAATTTTAGAAGGTGGAGTCTGGGGCCTGGGGGTCTGGAAGTGGGGTGGGGGTCAGAGGTGACCCTCCCTCAGTATCCCTTGCTGGCCAGAGGCTTGCAGGACACGCTATTGCCTGCTGGAAGTCCAGGAAAGTCTAGAAGGTGGAGTCTGGGGCCTGGGGGTCTGGAAGTGGGGTGGGGGTCAGAGGTGACACTCCCTCAGTATCCCTTGCTGGCCAGAGGCTTGCAGGACAAGCTATTGCCTGCTGGCAGTCCAGGAAAGTCTGGGGGGAGAAGGAGGGCTAGGTGCTAACAGGGGAATGCAGCGGGGTCAAGAGAAAAGAAAGAAAAAAAAAAAAAACCCCGCCTCATGGAGATCCTGGCTACCTACCTAGAAGGTGGAGTCTGGGGCCTGCGGGTCTGGAAGTGGGGTGGGGGTCAGAGGTGACCCTCCCTCAGTATCCCTTGATGGCCAGAGGCTTGCAGGACACGCTATTGCCTGCTGGCAGTCCAGGAAATTCTGGGGGAGAAGGAGGGCTAGGTGTTAACAGTGGAATGCAGGTGGGTCAAGAGAAAAGAAAGAAAAAAATAAATAAAACCCGCCTCAAGGAGATACTGGCTACCTACCTAAAAGGTGGAGTCTGTTGCCTGGGGGTCTGGAAGTGGGGTGTGGGACAGAGGTGACCCTCCCTCAGTATCCCTTGCTGGCCAGAAGCTTGCAGGACACACTATTGCCTGTTGGCAGTCCAGGAAAGTCTGGGGGGAGAAGGAGGGCTAGGTGTTAACAGGAGAATGCAGGGGGGTCAAGAGAAAAGAAAGAAAAAAAAAAAAAAAACCTGCCTCAAGGAGATACTGGCTACCTACCTAGAAGGTGGTGTCTGGGGCCTGGGGGTCTGAAAGTGGGGTGGGGGTCAGAGTTGACCCTCCCTCAGTATCCCTTGCTGGCCAGAGGCTTGCAGGACACGCTATTGCCTGCTGGCAGTCCAGGAAAGTCTAGAATGTGGAGTCTGGGGCCTGGGGGTCTGGAAGTGGGGTGGGGGACAGAGGTGACCCTCCCTCAGTATCCCTTGCTGGCCAGAGTCTTGCAGGACACGCTATTGCCTGCTGGCAGTCCAGGAAAATCTAGAAGGTGGAGTCTGGGGCCTGGGGGTTCTGGAAGTGGGGTGGGGGTCAGAGGTGACGCTCCCTCAGTATCCCTTGCTGGCCAGAGGCTTGCAGGACACGCTATTGCCTGCTGGCAGTCCAGGAAAGTCTGGGGGGAGAAGGAGGGCTAGGTGGTAACATGGGAATGCAGGGGGGTCAAGAGAAAAGAAAGAAAAAAAAAAAAACCTCCGCCTCATGGAGATCCTGGCTACCTACCTAGAAGGTGGAGTCTGGGGCCTGGGGTTCTGGAAGTGGGGTGGGGGTCAGAGGTGACCCTCCCTCAGTATCCCTTGCTGGCCAGAGGCTTGCAGGACACGCTATTGCCTGCTGGCAGTCCAGGAAAGTCTGGGGGGAGAAGGAGGGCTAGGTGTTAACAGGGGAATGCAGGGGGTCAAGAGAAAGGAAAGAAAAAAAAAAAAAAAACACCCGACTCAAGTAGATCCTGGCTACCTACCTAGAAGGTGGAGTCTGGGGCATGGGGGTCTGGAAGTGGGGTGGGGGTCAGAGGTGACCCTCCCTCAGTATCCCTTGCTGGCCAGAGGCTTGCAGGACACGCTATTGCCTACTGGCAGTCCAGGAAAGTCTAGAAGGTGGAGTCTGGGGCCTGGGGGTCTGGAAGTGGGGTGGGGGACAGAGGTGACCCTCCCTCAGTATCCCTTGCTAGCCAGAGTCTTGCAGGACACGCTATTGCCTGCTGGCAGTCCAGGAAATTCTAGAAGGTGGAGTCTGGGGCCTGGGGGTCTGTAAGTTGGGTGGGTGTCAAAGGTGACCCTCCCTCAGTATCCCTTGCTGGCCAGAGGCTTGCAGGACACGCTATTGCCTGCTGGAAGTCCAGGAAAGTCTAGAAGGTGGAGTCTGGGGCCTGGGGTTCTAGAAGTGGGGTGGTGGTCAGAGGTGACCCTCCCTCAGTATCCCTTGCTGGCCAGAGGCTTGCAGGACACGCTATTGCCTGCTGGCAGTCCAGGAAATTCTGGGGGGAGAAGGAGGGCTAGGTGTTAACAGGGGAATGCAGCGGGGTCAAGAGAAAAGAAAGAAAAAAAAAAAAAAAAACCCCGCCTCATGGAGATCCTGGCTACCTACCTAGAAGTTGGAGTCTGGGTCCTGCGGGTCTGGAAGTGGGGTGGAGGTCAGAGGTGACCCTCCCTCAGTATCCCTTGCTGGCCAGAGGCTTGCAGGACACCCTATTGCCTGCTGGCAGTCCAGGAAATTCTGGGGGAGAAGGAGGGCTAGGTGTTAACAGGGGAATGTAGGGCGGTCAAGAGAAAAGAAAGAAAAAAAAAAAAAAACCCGACTCATGGAGATCCTGGCTACCTACCTCGAAGGTGGAGTCTGGGGCCTGGGGGTCTAGAAGTGGAGTGGGGGTCAGAGGTGAACCTCCCTCAGTATCCCTTGCTGGCCAGCGGCTTGCAGGACACGCTATTGCCTGCTGGCAGTCCAGGAAAGTCTGGGGGGAGAAGGAGGGCTAGGTGTTAACAGGGGAATGCAGCGGGGTCAAGAGAAAAGAAAGAAAAAAAAAAAAAAACCTCCCGCCTCATGGAGATCCTGGCTACCTACCTAGAAGGTGGAGTCTGGGGCCTGCGGGTCTGGAAGTGTGGTGGGGGTCAGAGGTGACCCTCCCTCAGTATCCCTTGCTGGCCAGAGGCTTGCAGGACACGCTATTGCCTGCTGGTAGTCCAGGAAATTCTGGGGGAGAAGGAGGGCTAGGTGTTAACGGGGGAATGCAGGGGGGTCAAGAGAAAAGAAAGAAAAAAAAAAAACCCCGCCTCATGCAGATCCTGGCTACCTACCTAAAAGGTGGAGTCAGGGGACTGGGGGTCTGGAAGTGGGGTGGGGGTCAGAGGTGAACCTCCCTCAGTATCCCTTGCTGGCCAGAGGCTTGCAGGACACGCTATTGCCTGCTGGCAGTCCAGAAAAGTCCGGGGGGAGAAGGAGGGCTAGGTGTTAACAGGGGAATGCAGGGGGTCAAGAGAAAAGAAAGAAAAAAAAAAAAACCCGCCTCAAGGAGATCCTGGCTACCTACCTAGAAGGTGGAGTCTGGGGTCTGGGGGTCTGGAATTGGGGTGGGGGTCAGAGTTGACCCTCCCTCAGTATCCTATGCTGGCCAGAGGCTTGCAGGACACGCTATTGCCTGCTGGCAGTCCAGGAAAGTCTAGAAGGTGGAGTCTGGGGCCTGGGGGTCTGGAAGTGGGGTGGGGGTCAGAGGTGACCCTCCCTCAGTATCCCTTGCTGGCCAGAGGCTTGCAGGACACGCTATTGCCTGCTGGCAGTCCAGGAAAGTCTGGGGGGAGAAGGAGGGCTAGGTGTTAACAGGGAAATGGAGCGGGGTCAAGAGAAAAGAAAGAAAAAATAAAAAAACCCCGCCTCATGGAGATCCTGGCTACCTACCTAGAAGGTGGAGTCTTGGGCCTGGGGGTCTGGAAGTGGGGTGGGGGTCAGAGGTGTCCCTCCCTCAGTATCCCTTGCTGGCCAGAGGCTTGCAGGTCACGCTATTGCCTGCTGGCAGTCCAGGAAATTCTGGGGGGAGAAGGAGGGCTAGGTGTTAACAGTGGAATGCAGGGGGGTCAAGAGAAAAGAAAGAAAAAAAAAAAAAAAAACGCGCCTCAAGGAGATCCTGGCTACCTACCTAAAAGGTGGAGTCTGGGGCCTGGGGGTCTGGAAGTGGGGTGGGGGTCAGAGGTGACCCTCCCTCAGTATCCCTTGGTGGCCAGAGGCTTGCAGGACACACTATTGCCTGTTGGCAGTCCAGGAAAGTCTGGGGGGAGAAGGAGGGCTAGGTGTTAACAGGGGAATGCAGGGGGGTCAAGAGAAAAGAAAGAAAAAAAAAAAAAAACCCGCCTCACGGAGATCCTGGCTACCTACCTAGAAGGTGGAGTCTGGGTCCTGGGGGTCTGGAAGTGGGGTGGGGGTCAGACTTGACCCTCCCTCAGTATCCCTTGCTGGCCAGAGGCTTGAAGGACACGCTATTGCCTGCTGGCAGTCCAGGAAAATCTAGAAGGTGGAGTCTGGGGCCTGGGGGTCTGGAAGTGGGGTGGGGGTCAGAGGTGACCCTCCCTCAGTATCCCTTGCTGGCCAGAGGCTTGCAGGACACGCTATTGCGTGCTGGCAGTCCAGGAAAGTCTGGGGGGAGAAGGAGGGCTAGGTGTTAAAAGGGGAATGCAGCGGGGTCAAGAGAAAAGAAAGAAAAAAAAAAAAAAACCCCGCCTCATGGAGATCCTGGCTACCTACCTAGAAGGTGGAGTCTGGGTCCTGCGGGTCTGGAAGTGGGGTGGGGGTCAGAGGTGACACTCCCTCAGTATCCCTTGCTGGCCAGAGGCTTGCAGGACACGCTATTGCCTGGTGGCAGTCCAGGAAAGTCTGGGGGGAGAAGGAGGACTAGGTGTTAACAGGGGAATGCAGGGGGGTCAAGAGAAAAGAAAGAAAAAAAAAAAAAACCCCGCCTCATGGAGATCCTGGCTACCTACCTAAAAGGTGGAGTCTGGGGCCTGGGGGTTTGGAAGTGGGGTCGGGTCAGAGGTGACCCTCCCTCAGTATCCCTTGCTGGCCAGAGGCTTGCAGGACACGCTATTGCCTGCTGGCAGTCCAGGAAAGTCTGGGGGGAGAAGGAGGGCTAGGTGTTAACAGGGGAATGCAGGGGGGTTAAGAGAAAAGAAAGAAAAAAAAAAAAAATACCCCGCCTCAAGGAGATCCTGGCTACCTACCTAGAAGGTGGAGTCTGGGGCCTGGGGGTC
The DNA here is from genome assembly GCA_026018925.1 of Tupaia tana. NCBI lineage: Eukaryota > Metazoa > Chordata > Mammalia > Scandentia > Tupaiidae > Tupaia > Tupaia tana. Next base: position 15,253 of record JAKSZU010000735.1, read on the forward strand.
TGGAATTGGGGTGGGGGTCAGAGTTGACCCTCCCTCAGTATCCCTTGCTGGCCAGAGGCTTTCAGGATACGCTATTGCCTGCTGGCAGTCCAGGAAAGTCTAGAAGGTGGAGTCTGGTGCCTGGGGGTCTGGAAGTGGGGTGGGGGTCAGAGGTGACCCTCCCTCAGTATCCCTTGCTGGCCAGAGGCTTGCAGGACACGCTATTGCCTGCTGGCAGTCCCGGAAAGTCTAGAAGGTGGAGTCTGGGACCTGGGGGTCTGGAAGTGGGGTGGGGGTCAGAGGTGAACCTCCCTCAGTATCCTTTGCTGGCCAGAGGCTTGCAGGACACGCTATTGCCTGCTGGCAGTCCAGGAAAGTCTAGAAGGTGGAGTCTGGGGCCTGGGCGTCTGGAAGTGGGGTGGGGGTCAGAGGTGACCCTCCCTCAGTATCCCTTGCTGGCCAGAGGCTTGCAGGACACGCTATTGCCTGCTGGCAGTCCAGGAAAGTCTAGAAGGTGGAGTCTGGGGCCTGGGGGACTGGAAGTGGGGTGGGGGTCAGAGGTGACCCTCCCTCAGTATCCCTTGCTGGCCAGAGGCTTGCAGGACAGGCTATTGCCTGCTGGCACTCCAGGAATGACTGGGGGGAGAAGGAGGGCTAGGTGTTAACAGGGGAATGCAGGGGGGTCAAGAGAAAATGAAGAAAAAAAAAACCCGCCTCATGGAGATCATGGCTACCTACCTAGAAGGTGGAGTCTGGGGCCTGGGGGTCTGGAAGTGGGGTGGGGGTCAGAGGTGACACTCCCTCAGTATCCCTTGCTGGCCAGAGGCTTGCAGGACACGCTATTGCCTGCTGGCAGTCCAGGAAAGTCTGGGGGGAGAAGGAGTACTAGGTGTTAACAGGGGAATGCAGGGGGGTCAAGAGAAAAGAAAGAAAAAAAAAAAAAACCTCCGCCTCATGGAGATCCTGGCTACCTACCTAGAAGGTGGAGTCTGGGGCCTGGGGGTCTGGAAGTGGGGTGGGGGTCAGAGGTGACCCTCCCTCAGTATCCCTTGCTGGCCAGAGGCTTGCAGGACACGCTATTGCCTGCTGGAAGTCCAGAAAGTCTGGGGGGAGAAGGAGGGCTAGGTGTTAATAGGGGAATGCAGGACGGTCAATAGAAAAGAAAGAAAAAGAAAAAAAACACCCGCCTCAAGTAGATCCTGGCTACCTACCTAGAAGGTGGAGTCTGGGGCCTGGGGGTCTGGAAGTGGGGTGGGGGTCAGAGTTGACCCTCCCTCCGTATCCCTTGCTTGCCAGAGTCTTGCAGGACACGCTATTGCCTGTTGGCAGTCCAGGAATTCTAGAAGGTGGAGTCTGGGGCCTGGGGGTCTGGAAGTGGGGTGGGGGTCAGAGGTGACCCTCCCTCAGTATCCCTTTCTGGCCAGAGGCTTGCAGGACACGCTATTGCCTGCTGGCAGTCCAGGAAAGTCTAGAAGGTGGAGTCTGGGGCCTGGGGGTCTGGAAGTGGGGTGGGGGTCAGAGGTGACCCTCCCTCAGTATCCCTTGCTGGCCAGAGGCTTGCAGGACACGCTATTGCCTGCTGGCAGTCCAGGAAAGTCTAGAAGGTGGAGTCTGGGGCCTAGGGGTATGGAAGTGGGGTGGGGGTCAGAGGTGACCCTCCCGCAGTATCCCTTGCTGGCCAGAAGCTTGCAGGACACCCTATTGCCTGCTGGCAGTCCACGAAAGTCTGGGGGGAGAAGGAGGGCTAGGTGTTAACAGGGGAATGCAGGGGGGTCAAGAGAAAAGAAAGAAAAAAAAAAAAACCCCGCCTCATGGAGATCCTTGCTACCTACCTCGAAGGTGGAGTCTGGGGCCTGGGTGTCTGGAAGTGGGGTGGGGGTCAGAGGTGACCCTCCCTCAGTATCCCTTGCTGGCCAAGGCTTGCAGGACACGCTATTGCCTGCTGGCAGTCCAGGAAAGTCTGGGGGAGAAGGAGGGCTAGGTGTTAACAGGGGAATGCAGGGGGGTCAAGAGAAAAGAAAGAAAAAAAAAAAAACCCCGCCTCATGGAGATCCTGGCTACCTACCTAGAAGGTGGAGTCTGGTGCCTGGGGGTCTGGAAGTGGGGTGGGGGTCAGAGGTGACCCTACCTCAGTATCCCTTGCTGGCCAGAGGCTTGCAGGACACGCTATTGCCTGCTGGCAGTCCAGGAAAGTCTAGAAGGTGGAGTCTGGGACCTTCGGGTCTGGAAGTGGGGTGGGGGTCAGAGGTGACCCTCCCTCAGTATCCCTTGCTGGCCAGAGGCTTGCAGGACACGCTATTGCCTGCTGGCAGTCCAGGAAAGTCTGGGGGGAGAAGGAGGTCTAGGTGTTAACAGGGGAATGCAGCGGGGTCAAGAGAAAAGAAAGAAAAAAAAAAAACCCCCCGCCTCATGGAGATCCTGGCTACCTACCTAGAAGGTGGAGTCTGGGTCCTGCGGGTCTGGAAGTGGGGTGGGGGTCAGAGGTGACCCTCCCTCAGTATCCCTTGCTGGCCAGAGGCTTGCAGGACACCCTATTGCCTGCTGGCAGTCCAGAAAATTCTGGGGGAGAAGGAGGGCTAGGTGTTAACAGGGGAATGCAGGGGGGTCAAGAGAAAAGAAAGAAAGAAAAAAAAAAACCCCGACTCATGGAGATCCTGGCTACCTACCTAGAAGGTGGAGTCTCGGGCCCGGTGGTCTACAAGTGGGGTGGGGGGTCAGAGGTGAACCTCCCTCAGTATCCCTTGCTGGCCAGAGGCTTGCAGGACATGCTATTGCCTGCTGGAAGTCCAGGAAAGTCTGGGGGGAGAAGGAGGACTAGGTGTTAACAGGGGAATGCAGGGGGGTCAAGAGAAAAGAAAGAAAAAAAAAAAAACCCCGCCTCATGGAGATCCTGGCTACCTACCTAAAATGTGGAGTCTGGGGCCTGGGGGTCTGGAAGTGGGGTGGGGGTCAGAGGTGACCCTCCCTCAGTATCCCTTGCTGGCCAGAGGCTTGCAGGACACGCTATTGCCTGCTGGCAGTCCAGGAAAGTCTAGAAGGTGGAGTCTGGGGCCTGGAGGTCTGGAAGTGGGGTGGGGGTCAGAGGTGACCTTCCCTCAGTATCCCTTGCTGGCCAGAGGCTTGCAGGACACGCTATTGCCTGCTGGCAGTCCAGGAAAGTCTGGGGGGAGAAGGAGGGCTAGGTGTTAACAGGGGAATGCCGGGGGGTCAAGAGAAAAGATAGAAAAAAAAAAAAAAACCCACCTCTTGGAGAACCTGGCTACCTACCTAAAAGGTGGAGTCTGGGGCCTGGGGGTCTGGAAGTGGGGTGGGGGTCAGAGGTGACCCTCCCTCAGTATCCCTTGCTGGCCAGAGTCTTGCAGGACACGCTCTTTCCTGCTGGCAGTCCAGGAAAGTCTGGGGGGAGAAGGAGGGCTAGGTGTTAACAGGGGAATGCAGGGGGGTCAAGAGAAAAGAAAGAAAAAAAAAAAAACCTCCGCCTCATGGAGATCCTGGCTACCTACCTAGAAGGTGGAGTCTGGGGCCTGGGGGTCTGGAATTGGGGTGGGGGTCAGAGTTGACCCTCCCTCAGTATCCCTTGCTGGCCAGAGGCTTGCAGGATACGCTATTGCCTGCTGGCAGTCCAGGAAAGTCTAGAAGGTGGAGTCTGGTGCCTGGGGGTCTGGAAGTGGGGTGGGGGTCAGAGGTGACCCTCCCTCAGTATCCCTTGCTGGCCAGAGGCTTGCAGGACACGCTATTGCCTGCTGGCAGTCCCGGAAAGTCTAGAAGGTGGAGTCTGGGACCTGGGGGTCTGGAAGTGGGGTGGGGGGTCAGAGGTGAACCTCCCTCAGTATCCCTTGCTGGCCAGAGGCTTGCAGGACACGCTATTGCCTGCTGGCAGTCCAGGAAAGTCTAGAAGGTGGAGTCTGGGGCCTGGGCGTCTGGAAGTGGGGTGGGGGTCAGAGGTGACCCTCCCTCAGTATCCCTTGCTGGCCAGAGGCTTGCAGGACACGCTATTGCCTGCTGGCAGTCCAGGAAAGTCTAGAAGGTGGAGTCTGGGGCCTGGGGGACTGGAAGTGGGGTGGGGGTCAGAGGTGACCCTCCCTCAGTATCCCTTGCTGGCCAGAGGCTTGCAGGACAGGCTATTGCCTGCTGGCACTCCAGGAATGACTGGGGGGAGAAGGAGGGCTAGGTGTTAACAGGGGAATGCAGGGGGGTCAAGAGAAAATGAAGAAAAAAAAAACCCGCCTCATGGAGATCCTGGCTACCTACCTAGAAGGTGGAGTCTGGGGCCTGGGGGTCTGGAAGTGGGGTGGGGGTCAGAGGTGACCCTCCCTCAGTATCCCTTGCTGGCCAGAGGCTTGCAGGACACGCTATTGCCTGCTGGCAGTCCAGGAAAGTCTGGGGGGAGAAGGAGTACTAGGTGTTAACAGGGGAATGCAGGGGGGTCAAGAGAAAAGAAAGAAAAAAAAAAAAAACGTCCGCCTCATGGAGATCCTGGCTACCTACCTAGAAGGTGGAGTCTGGGGCCTGGGGGTCTGGAAGTGGGGTGGGGGTCAGAGGTGACCCTCCCTCAGTATCCCTTGCTGGCCAGAGGCTTGCAGGACACGCTATTGCCTGCTGGAAGTCCAGAAAGTCTGGGGGGAGAAGGAGGGCTAGGTGTTAATAGGGGAATGCAGGGGGGTCAATAGAAAAGAAAGAAAAAGAAAAAAAACACCCGCCTCAAGTAGATCCTGGCTACCTACCTAGAAGGTGGAGTCTGGGGCCTGGGGGTCTGGAAGTGGGGTGGGGGTCAGAGTTGACCCTCCCTCCGTATCCCTTGCTTGCCAGAGTCTTGCAGGACACGCTATTGCCTGTTGGCAGTCCAGGAATTCTAGAAGGTGGAGTCTGGGGCCTGGGGGTCTGGAAGTGGGGTGGGGGTCAGAGGTGACCCTCCCTCAGTATCCCTTTCTGGCCAGAGGCTTGCAGGACACGCTATTGCCTGCTGGCAGTCCAGGAAAGTCTAGAAGGTGGAGTCTGGGGCCTGGGGGTCTGGAAGTGGGGTTGGGGTCAGAGGTGACCCTCCCTCAGTATCCCTTGCTGGCGAGAGGCTTGCAGGACACGCTATTGCCTGCTGGCAGTCCAGGAAAGTCTAGAAGGTGGAGTCTGGGGCCTAGGGGTATGGAAGTGGGGTGGGGGTCAGAGGTGACCCTCCCGCAGTATCCCTTGCTGGCCAGAAGCTTGCAGGACACCCTATTGCCTGCTGGCAGTCCACGAAAGTCTGGGGGGAGAAGGAGGGCTAGGTGTTAACAGGGGAATGCAGGGGGGTCAAGAGAAAAGAAAGAAAAAAAAAAAAACCCCGCCTCATGGAGATCCTTTCTACCTACCTCGAAGGTGGAGTCTGGGGCCTGGGTGTCTGGAAGTGGGGTGGGGGTCAGAGGTGACCCTCCCTCAGTATCCCTTGCTGGCCAAGGCTTGCAGGACACGCTATTGCCTGCTGGCAGTCCAGGAAAGTCTGGGGGAGAAGGAGGGCTAGGTGTTAACAGGGGAATGCAGGGGGGTCAAGAGAAAAGAAAGAAAAAAAAAAACCCCGCCTCATGGAGATCCTGGCTACCTACCTAGAAGGTGGAGTCTGGGGCCTGGGGGTCTGGAAGTGGGGTGGGGGTCAGAGGTGACCCTACCTCAGTATCCCTTGCTGGCCAGAGGCTTGCAGGACACGCTATTGCCTGCTGGCAGTCCAGGAAAGTCTAGAAGGTGGAATCTGGGACCTTCGGGTCTGGAAGTGGGGTGGGGGTCAGAGGTGACCCTCCCTCAGTATCCCTTGCTGGCCAGAGGCTTGCAGGACACGCTATTGCCTGCTGGCAGTCCAGGAAAGTCTGGGGGGAGAAGGAGGTCTAGGTGTTAACAGGGGAATGCAGCGGGGTCAAGAGAAAAGAAAGAAAAAAAAAAAAACCCCCCGCCTCATGGAGATCCTGGCTACCTACCTAGAAGGTGGAGTCTGGGTCCTGCGGGTCTGGAAGTGGGGTGGGGGTCAGAGGTGACCCTCCCTCAGTATCCCTTGCTGGCCAGAGGCTTGCAGGACACCCTATTGCCTGCTGGCAGTCCAGAAAATTCTGGGGGAGAAGGAGGGCTAGGTGTTAACAGGGGAATGCAGGGGGGTCAAGAGAAAAGAAAGAAAAAAAAAAAAAAACCCCGACTCATGGAGATCCTGGCTACCTACCTAGAAGGTGGAGTCTCGGGCCCGGTGGTCTAGAAGTGGGGTGGGGGTCAGAGGTGAACCTCCCTCAGTATCCCTTGCTGGCCAGAGGCTTGCAGGACATGCTATTGCCTGCTGGCAGTCCAGGAAAGTCTGGGGGGAGAAGGAGGACTAGGTGTTAACAGGGGAATGCAGGGGGGTCAAGAGAAAAGAATGAAAAAAAAAAAAACCCCGCCTCATGGAGATCCTGGCTACCTACCTAAAATGTGGAGTCTGGGGCCTGGGGGTCTGGAAGTGGGGTGGGGGTCAGAGGTGACCCTCCCTCAGTATCCCTTGCTGGCCAGAGGCTTGCAGGACACGCTATTGCCTGCTGGCAGTCCAGGAAAGTCTAGAAGGTGGAGTCTGGGGCGTGGAGGTCTGGAAGTGGGGTGGGGGTCAGAGGTGACCTTCCCTCAGTATCCCTTGCTGGCCAGAGGCTTGCAGGACACGCTATTGCCTGCTGGCAGTCCAGGAAAGTCTGGGGGGAGAAGGAGGGCTAGGTGTTAACAGGGGAATGCAGGGGGGTCAAGAGAAAAGATAGAAAAAAAAAAAAAAACCCACCTCTTGGAGAACCTGGCTACCTACCTAAAAGGTGGAGTCTGGGGCCTGGGGGTCTGGAAGTGGGGTGGGGGTCAGAGGTGACCCTCCCTCAGTATCCCTTGCTGGCCAGAGTCTTGCAGGACACGCTATTTCCTGCTGGCAGTCCAGGAAAGTCTGGGGGGAGAAGGAGGGCTAGGTGTTAACAGGGGAATGCAGGGGGGTCAAGAGAAAAGAAAGAAAAAAAAAAAAACCTCCGCCTCATGGAGATCCTGGCTACCTACCTAGAAGGTGGAGTCTGGGGCCTGGGGGTCTGGAAGTGGGGTGGGGGTCAGAGGTGACCCTCCCTCATTATCCCTTGCTGGCCAGAGGCTTGCAGGACACGCTATTGCCTGCTGGAAGTCCAGGAAAGTCTGGGGAGAAGGAGGTCTAGGTGTTAACAGTGGAATGCAGGGGGGTCAAGAGAAAAGAAAGAAAAAGAAAAAAAACACCCGCCTCAAGTAGATCCTGGCTACCTACCTAGAAGGTGGAGTCTGGGGCATGGGGGTCTGGAAGTGGGGTGGGGGTCAGAGGTGACCCTCCCTCAGTATCCCTTGCTGGCCAGAGGCTTGCAGGACACGCTATTTCCTGCTGGCAGTCCAGGAAAGTCTAGAAGGTGGAGTCTGGGGCCTGGGGGTCTGGAAGTGGGGTGGGGGTCAGAGGTGACCCTCCCTCAGCATCCCTTGCTGGCCAGAGGCTTGCAGGACACGCTATTGCCTGCTGGCAGTCCAGGAAATTCTGGGGGAGAAGGAGGGCTAGGTGTTAACAGTGGAATGCAGGGGGGTCAAGAGAAAAGAAAGAAAAAAAAAAAAAAAACCCGTCTCAAGGAGATCCTGGCTACCTACCTAAAAGTTGGAGTCTCGGGCCTGGGGGTCTGGAATTGGGGTGGGGGTCAGAGGTGACCCTCCCTCAGTATCCCTTGCTGGCCAGAGGCTTGCAGGACACACTATTGCCTGCTGGCAGTCCAGGAAAGTCTGGGGGGAGAAGGAGGGCTAGGTGTTAACAGGGGAATGCAGGGGGGTCAATAGAAAACAAAGAAAAAGAAAAAAAACACCAGCCTCAAGTAGATCCTGGCTACCTACCTAGAAGGTGGAGTCTGGGGCATGGGGGTCTGGAAGTGGGGTGGGGGTCAGAGGTGACCCTCCCTCAGTATCCCTTGCTGGCCAGAGGCTTGCAGGACACGCTATTGCCTGCTGGCAGTCCAGGAAAGTCTAGAAGGTGGAGTCTGGGGCCTGGGGGTCTGGAAGTGGGGTGGGGTTCAGAGGTGACCCTCCCTCAGTATCCCTTGCTGGCCAGAGGCTTGCAGGACACGCTATTGCCTGCTGGAAGTCCAGGAAAGTCTAGAAGGTGGAGTCTGGGGCCTGGTGGTCTGGAAGTGGGGTGGGGGTCAGAGGTGACCTTCCCTCAGTATCCCTTGCTGGCCAGAGGCTTGCAGGACACGCTATTGCCTGCTGGCAGTCCAGGAAAGTCTGGGGGGAGAAGGAGGGCTAGGTGTTAACAGGGGAATGCAGGGGGGTCAAGAAAAAAGATAGAAAAAAAAAAAAACCCCGCCTCATGGAGATCCTGGCTACCTACCTAAAAGGTGGAGTCTGGGGCCTGGGGGTCTGGAAGTGGGGTGGGGGTCAGAGGTGACCCTCCCTCAGTATCCCTTGCTGGCCAGAGGCTTGCAGGACACGCTATTGCCTGCTGGCAGTCCAGGAAAGTCTGGGGGGAGAAGGAGGGCTAGGTGTTAACAGGGGAATGCAGGGGTGTCAAGAGAAAAGAAAGAAAAAAAAAAAAACCTCCGCCTCATGGAGATCCTGGCTACCTACCTAGAAGGTGGAGTCTGGAGCCTGGGGGTCTGGAAGTGGGGTGGAGGTCAGAGGTGACCCTCCCTCAGTATCCCTTGCTGGCCAGAGGCTTGCAGGACACGCTATTGCCTGCTGGAAGTCCAGGAAAGTCTGGGGGAGAAGGAGGTCTAGGTGTTAACAGGGGAATGCAGGGGGGTCAAGAGAAAAGAAAGAAAAAGAAAAAAAACACCCGCCTCAATTAGATCCTGGCTACCTACCTAGAAGGTGGAGTCTGGGGCATAGGGGTCTGGAAGTGGGGTGGGGGTCAGAGGTGACCCTCCCTCAGTATCCCTTCCTGGCCAGAGGCTTGCAGGACACGCTATTTCCTGCTGGCAGTCCAGGAAATTCTAGAAGGTGGAGTCTGGGGCCTGGGGGTCTGGAAGTGGGGTGGGGGTCAGAGGTGACCCTCCCTCAGTATCCCTTGCTGGCCAGAGGCTTGCAGGACACGCTATTGCCTGCTGGCAGTCCATGAAATTCTGGGGGAGAAGGAGGGCTAGGTGTTAACAGTGGAATGCAGGGGGGTCAAGAGAAAAGAAAGAAAAAAAAAAAAACCCCGCCTCAAGGAGATCCTGGCTACCTACATAAAAGTTGGAGTCTCGGGCCTGGGGGTCTGGAAGTGGGGTGGGGGTCAGAGGTGACCCTCCCTCAGTATCCCTTGCTGGCCAGAGGCTTGCAGGACACGCTATTGCCTGCTGGCAGTCCAGGAAAGTCCGGGGGGAGAAGGAGGGCTAGGTGTTAACAGGGGAATGCAGGGGGGTCAAGAGAAAAGAAAGAAAAAAAAAAAAAAAACACCCGCCTCAAGTAGATCCTGGCTACCTACCTAGAAGGTGGAGTCTGGGGCATGGGGGTCTGGAAGTGGGGAGGGGGTCAGAGGTGACCCTCCCTCAGTATCCCTTGCTGGCCAGAGGCTTGCAGGACACGCTATTGCCTGTTGGCAGTCCAGGAAAGTCTGGGGGGAGAAGGAGGGCTAGGTGTTAACAGGGGAATGAAGGGGGGTCAAGAGAAAAGAAAGAAAGAAAAAAAAACCCCGCCTCAAGGAGATACTGTCTATCTACCTAGAAGGTGGAGTCTGGGGCATGGGGGTCTGGAAGTGGGGTGGGGGTCAGAGGTGACCCTCCCTCAGTATCCCTTGCTGGCCAGAGTCTTGCAGGACACGCTATTGCCTGCTGGCAGTCCAGGAAAGTCTGGAGGGAGAAATAGGGCTAGTTGTTAACAGGGGAATGCAGGGGGGTCAAGAGAAAAGAAAGAAAAAAAAAAAAAAAACCCGCCTCAAGGAGATCCTGGCTACCTACCTAGAAGGTGGAGTCTGGGGCCTGGGGGTCTGGAAGTTGGGTGGGGGTCAGAGGTGACCCTCCCTCAGTATCCCTTGCTGGCCAGAGGCTTGCAGGTCAGGCTATTGCCTGCTGGCAGTCCAGGAAAATCTGGGGGGAGAAGGAGGGCTAGGTGTTAACAGGGGAATGCAGGGGGGTCAAGAGAAAAGAAAGAAAAAAAAAAAACCTCCGCCGCATGGAGATCCTCGCTACCTACCTAGAAGGTGGAGTCTGGGGCCTGGGGGTCTGGAAGTGGGGTGGGGGTCAGAGGTGACCCTCCCTCAGTATCCCTTGCTGGCCAGAGGCTTGCAGGACACGCTATTGCCTGCTGGCAGTCCAGGAAAGTCTAGAAGGTGGAGTCTGGGGCCTGGGGGTCTGGAAGTGGGGTGGGGGTAAGAGGTGACCCTCCCTCAGTATCACTTGCTGGCCAGAGGCTTGCAGGACATGCTATTGCCTCCTGGCAGTCCAGGAAAGTCTAGAAGGTGGAGTCTGGGCTTGGGGGTCTGTAAGTGGGGTGGGGGTCAGAGGTGACCCTCCCTCAGTATCCCTTGCTGGCCAGAGGCTTGCAGGACACGCTATTGCCTGCTGGCAGTCCAGGAAAGTCTAGAAGGTGGAGTCTGGGGCCTGGTGGTCTGGAAGTGGGGTGGGGGTCAGAGGTGACCATCCCTCAGTATCTCTTGCTGGCCAGAGGCTTGCAGGACACGCTATTGCCTGCTGGCAGTCCAGGAAAGTCTGGGGGGAGAAGGAGGGCTACGTCTTAACAGGGGAATGCAGCGGGGTCAAGAGAAAAGAAAGAAAAAAAAAAAAAAAACCCCGCCTCATGGAGATACTGGCTAACTACCTAGAAGGTGGAGTCTGGGGCCTGGGGGTCTGGACGTGGGGTATGAGTCAGAGGTGACCCTCCCTCAGTATCCCTTGTTGGCCAGAGGCTCGCAGGACACGCTATTGCATGCTGGCAGTCCAGGAAAGTCTGGGGGGAGAAGGAGGGCTAGGTGTTAACAGGGGAATGCAGGGGGGTCAAGAGAAAAGAAAGAAAAAAAAAAAAAAACCCCGCCTCAAGGAGATACTGGCTACCTACCTAGAAGGTGGAGTCTGGGGCCTGGGTGTCTGGAAGTGGGGTGGGGGTCAGAGTTGACCCTCCCTCAGTATCCCTTGCTGGCCAGAGTCTTGCAGGACATGCTATTGCCTGCTGGCAGTCCAGGAAAGTCTAGAAGGTGGAGTCTGGGGCCTGGGGGTCTGGAAGTGGGGTGGGGGTCAGAGGTGACCCTCACTCAGTATCCCTTGCTGGCCAGAGGCTTGCAGGACAACCTATTGCCTGCTGGCAGTCCAGGAAAGTCTAGAAGGTGGAGTCTGGGGCCTAGGGGTCTGGAAGTGGGGTGGGGGTCAGAGGTGACCCTCCCTCAGTATCCCTTGCTGGCCAGAGGCTTGCAGGACACGCTATTGCCTGCTGGCAGTCCAGGAAAGTCTGGGGGGAGAAGGAGGGCTAGGTGTTAACAGGGGAAGGCAGGGGGGTCAAGAGAAAAGAAAGAAAAAAAAAAAAACCCTCCTCATGGAGATCCTGGCTACCTACCTAGAAGGTGGAGTCTGGGGCCTGGGGGTCTGGAAGTGGGGTAGGAATCAGAGGTGACCCTCCCTCAGTATCCCTTGCTGGCCAGAGGCTCGCAGGTCACGCTATTGCCTGCTGGCAGTCCAGGAAAGTCTGGGGGGGAGAAGGAGGGCAGGGTGTTAACAGGGGAATGCAGGGGGGTCAAGAGAAAAGAAAGAAAAAAAAAATAACCTCCGCCTCATGGAGATCCTGGCTACCTACCTAGAAGGTGGAGTCTGGGGCCTGGGGCTCTGGAAGTGGGGTGGGGTTCAGAAGTGACCCTCCCTCAGTATCCCTTGCTGGCCAGAGGCTTGCAGGACACGCTATTGCCTGCTGGGAGTCCAGGAAAGTCTGGGGGGAGAAGGAGGGCTAGGTGTTAACAGGGGAATGCAGGGGGGTCAAGAGAAGAGAAAGAAAAAAAAAAAAACACCCGCCTCAAGCAGATCCTGGCTACCTACCTAGAAGGTGGAGTCTGGGGCCTGGGGGTCTGGAAGTGGGGTGGGGTCCAGAGGTGACCCTCCCTCAGTATCCCTTGCTGGCCAGAGGCTTGCAGGACACGCTATTGCCTGCTGGCAGTCCAGGAAAGTCTGGGGGGAGAAGGAGGGCTAGGTGTTAACAGGGGAATGCAGGGGGGGTCAAGAGAAAAGAAAGAAAAAAAAAAAAACTCCGCCTCATGGAGATCCTGGCTACCTACCTAGAAGGTGGAGTCTGGGGCCTGGGGGTCTGAAAGTGGGGTGGGGGTCAGAGGTGACCCTCCCTCAGTATCCCTTGCTGGCCAGAGGCTTGCAGGACACGCTATTGCCTGCTGGCAGTCCAGGAATGTCTAGAAGGTGGAGTCTGGTGCCTGGGGGTCTGGAAGTGGGTTGGGGGTCAGAGGTGACCCTCCCTCAGTATCCCTGGCTGGCCAGAGGCTTGCAGGACACGCTATTGCCTGCTGGCAGTCCAGGAAAGTCTAGAAGGTGGAGTCTGGGGCCTGGGGGTCTGGAAGTGGGGTGGGGATCAGAGGTGACCCTCTCTCAGTATCCCTTGCTGGCCAGAGGCTTGCAAGACACGCTATGGCCTGCTGGCAGTTCTGGAAAGTTTGGGGGGAGAAGGAGGGCTAGGTGTTAACCGGGGAATGCAGGGAGGTCAAGAGAAAAGAAAGAAAAAAAAAAAAAAAACCCGCCTCATGGAGATCCTGGCTACCTACCTAGAAGGTGGAGTCTGGGGCCTGGGGGTCTGGAAGTGGGGTGGGGGTCAGAGTTGACCCTCCCTCAGTATCCCTTGCTGGCCAGAGGCTTGCAGGACACGCTATTGCCTGCTGGCAGTCCAGGAAAGTCTAGAAGGTGGAGTCTGGGGCCTGGGGGTCTGGAAGTGGGGTGGGGGTCAGAGGTGACCCTCCCTCAGTATCTCTTGCTGGCCAGAGGCTTGCAGGACACGCTATTGCCTGCTGGCAGTCCAGGAAAGTCTAGAAGGTGGAGTCTGGGGCCTGGGGGTCTGGAAGTGGGGTGGGGGTCAGAGGTGACCCTCCCTCAGTATCCCTTGCTGGCCAGAGGCTTGCAGGACACGCTATTGCCTGCTGGCAGTCCAGGAAATTCTAGAACGTGGATTCTGGGGCCTGGGGGGTCTGGAAGTGGGGTGGGGGTCAGAGGTGACCCTCCCTCAGTATCCCTTGCTGGCCAGAGGTTTGCATGACACGCTATTGCCTGCTGGCATTCCAGGAAAGTCTGGGGGGAGAAGGAGGGATAGGTGTAAACAGGGGAATGCAGGGGGGTCAAGAGAAAAGAAAGAAAAGAAAAAAAAACCCCACCCCATGGAGATCCTGGCTACCTTCCTAGAAGGTGGAGTCTGGGGCCTGGGGGTCTGGAAGTGGGGTGCGGGTTAGAGGTGACCCTCCCTCAGTATCCCTTGCTGGCCAGAGGCTTGCAGGACACGCTATTGCCTGCTGGCAGTCCAGGAAAGTCTGGGGGGAGAAGGAGGGCTAGGTGTTAACAGGGGAATGCAGGGGGGTCAAGAGAAAAGAAAGAAAAAAAAAAAAACCCCGCCTCAAGGAGATCCTGGCTACCTACCTAGAAGGTGGAATCTGGGGCCTGGGGGTCTGGAAGTGGGTTGGGGGTCAGAGGTGACCCTCCCTCAGTATCCCTGGCTGGCCAGAGGCTTGCAGGACACGCTATTGCCTGCTGGCAGTCCAGGAAAGTCTAGAAGGTGGAGTCTGGGGCCTGGGGGTCTGGAAGTGTGGTGGGGATCAGAGGTGACCCTCTCTCAGTATCCCTTGCTGGCCAGAGGCTTGCAGGACACGCTATGGCCTGCTGGCAGTTCTGGAAATTCTGGAAGGAGAAGGAGGGCTAGGTGTTAACAGGGGAATGCAGGGAGGTCAAGAGAAAAGAAAGAAAAAAAAAAAAAAACCCCGCCTCATGGAGATCCTGGCTACCTACCTAGAAGGTGGAGTCTGGGGCCTGGGGGTCTGGAAGTGGGGTGGGGGTCAGAGTTGACCCTCCCTCAGTATCCCTTGCTGGCCAGAGGCTTGCAGGACACGCTATTGCCTGCTGGCAGTCCAGGAAAGTCTAGAAGGTTGAGTCTGGGGCCTGGGGGTCTGGAAGTGGGGTGGGGGTCAGAGGTGACCCTCCCTCAGTATCCCTTGCTGGCCAGAGGCTTGCAGGACACGCTATTGCCTGCTGGCAGTCCAGGAAAGTCTAGAAGGTGGAGTCTGGGGCCTGGGGGTCTGGAAGTGGGGTAGGAGTCAGAGGTGACCCTCCCTCAGTATCCCTTGCTGGACAGAGGCTCGCAAGTCACGCTATTGCCTGCTGGCAGTCCAGGAAAGTCTGGGGGGAGAAGGAGGGCTAGGTGTTAACAGGGGAATGCAGGGGGGTCAAGAGAAAAGAAAGAAAAAGAAAATAACCTCCGCCTCATGGAGATACTGGCTACCTACCTAGAAGGTGGTGTCTGGGGCCTGGGGCTCTGGAAGTGGGGTGGGGGTCAGAGGTGACCCTCCCTCAGTATCCCTTGCTGGCCAGAGGCTTGCAGGACACGCTATTGCCTGCTGGGAGTCCAGGAAAATCTGGGGGGAGAAGGAGGGCTAGGTGTTAACAGGGGAATGCAGGGGGGTCAAGAGAAAAGAAAGAAAAAAAAAAAAAACACCCACCTCAAGGAGATCCTGGCTACCTACCTAGAAGGTGGAGTCTGGGGCATGGGGGTCTGGAAGTGGGGTGGGGGTCAGAGGTGACCCTCCCTCAGTATCCCTTGCTGGCCAGAGGCTTGCAGGACACGCTATTGCCTGCTGGCAGTCCAGGAAAGTCTAGAAGGTAGAGTCTGGGGCCTGGGGGTCTGGAAGTGGGGTGGGGGTCAGAGGTGACCCTCCCTCAGTATCCCTTGCTGGCCAGAGCCTTGCAGGACACGCTATTGTCTGCTGGCAGTCCAGGAAAGTCTAGAAGGTGGAGTCTGGGGCCTGGGGGTCTGGAAGTGGGGTGGGGGTCAGAGGTGACCCTCCCTCAGTATCCCTTGCTGGCCAGAGGCTTGCAGGACACGCTATTGCCTGCTGGCAGTCCAGGAAAGTCTGGTGGGAGAAGGAGGGCTAGGTGTTAACAGGGGCATGCAGCGCGGTCAAGAGAAAAGAAAGAAAAAAAAAAAAAACCCGCCTCATGGAGATACTGGCTACCTACCTAGAAGGTGGAGTCTGGGGCCTGGGGGTCTTGAAGTGGGGTGGGGTCCAGAGGTGACCCTCCCTCAGTATCCCTTTCTGGCCAGAGGCTTGCAGGTCATGCTATTGCCTGCTGGCAGTTCAGGAAAGTCTGGGGGAGAAGGAGGGCTAGGTGTTAACAGGGGAATGCAGGGGGGTCAAGAGAAAAGAAAGAAAAAAAAAAAAAAAAACCCCGCCTCATGGAGATCCTGGCTACCTACCTAGAAGGTGGAGTCTGGGGCCTGGGGGTCTAGAAGTGGGGAGGGGGTCAGAGGTGACCCTCCCTCAGTATCCCTTGCTGGCCAGAGTCTTGCAGGACACGCTATTGCCTGCTGGCAGTCCAGGAAAGTCTAGAAGGTGGAGTCTGGTGCCTGGGGGTCTGGAAGTGGGTTGGGGGTCAGAGGTGACCCTCCCTCAGTATCCCTGGCTGGCCAGAGGCTTGCAGGACACGCTATTGCCTGCTGGCAGTCCAGGAAAGTCTAGAAGGTGGAGTCTGGGGCCTCGGGGTCTGGAAGTGGGGTGGGGGTCAGAGGTTACACTCCCTCAGTATCCCTTGCTGGCCAGAGGCATGCAGGACACGCTATTGCCTGCCGGCAGTCCAGGAAAGTCTGGGGGGAGAAGGAGGGCTAGGTGTTAACAGGGGAATGCAGGGGGGTCAAGAGAAAAGAAAGAAAAAAAAAAAACCCCCGCCTCATGGAGATCCTGGCTACCTACCTAGAAGGTGGAGTCTGGGGCCTGGGGGTCTGGAAGTGCGGTGGGTGTCAGAGGTGACCCTCCCTCAGTATCCCTTGCTGGCCAGAGGCTTGCAGGACACGCTATTGCCTGCTGGCAGTCCGGGAAAGTCTGGGGGGAGAAGGAGGGCTAGGTGTTAACAGGGGAATGCAGGGGGGTCAAGAGAAAAGAAAGAAAAAAAAAAAAAACCCGCCTCAAGGATATCCTGGCTACCTACCTAGAAGGTGGAGTCTGGGGCATGGGGGTCTGGAAGTGGGGTGGGGTTCAGAGGTGACCCTCCCTCAGTATCCCTTGCTGGCCAGAGGCTTGCAGGACACGCTATTGCCTGCTGGCAGTCCAGGAAAGTCTAGAAGGTGGAGTCTGAGGCCTGGGGGTCTGGAAGTGGGGGGGGGGTCAGAGGTGACCCTCCCACAGTATCCCTTGCTGGCCAGAGGTTTGCCGGACACTCTATTGCCTGCTGGCAGTCCAGGAAAGTCTAGAAGGTGGAGTCTGGGGCCTGGTGGTCTGGAAGTGGGGTGGGGGTCAGAGGTGACCCTCCCTCAGTATCCCTTGCTGACCAGAGTTTTGCAGGACACGCTATTACCTGCTGGCTGTCCAGGAAAATCTAGAAGGTGGAGTCTGGGGCCTGGGGGTCTGGAAGTGGGGGTGGGGGTCAGAGGTGACCCTCCCTTAGTATCCCTTGCTGTCCAGAGGCTTGCAGGACACGCTATTGCCTGCTGGCAGTCCAGGAAAGTCTGGGGGGAGAAGGAGGGCTAGGTGTTAACAGGGGAATGCAGGGGGGTCAAGAGAAAAGAAAGAAAAAAAGAAAAAACCCCGCCTCAAGGAGATCCTGGCTACCTACCTAGAAGGTGGAGTCTGGGGCCTGGGGGTCTGGAAGTGGGGTGGGGGTCAGAGGTGACCCTCCCTCAGTATCTCTTGCTGGCCAGAGGCTTGCAGGACACGCTATTGCCTGCTGGCAGTCCAGGAAAGTCTAGAAGGTAGAGTCTGGGGCCTGGGGGTCTGGAAGTGGGGTGGGGGTCAGAGGTGACCCTCCCTCAGTATCCCTTGCTGGCCAGAGCCTTGCAGGACACGCTATTGTCTACTGGCAGTCCAGGAAAGTCTAGAAGGTGGAGTCTGGGGCCTGGGGGTCTGGAAGTGGGGTGGGGGTCAGAGGTGACCCTCCCTCAGTATCCCTTGCTGGCCAGAGGCTTGCAGGACACGCTATTGCCTGCTGGCAGTCCAGGAAAGTCTGGTGGGAGAAGGAGGGCTAGGTCTTAACAGGGGCATGCAGCGCGGTCAAGAGAAAAGAAAGAAAAAAAAAAAAACCCGCCTCATGGAGATCCTGGCTACCTACCTAGAAGGTGGAGTCTGGGGCCTGGGGGTCTGGAAGTGGGGTGGGGTCCAGAGGTGACCCTCCCTCAGTATCCCTTGCTGGCCAGAGGCTTGCAGGTCACGCTATTGCCTGCTGGCAGTTCAGGAAAGTCTGGGGTAGAAGGAGGGCTAGGTGTTAACAGGGGAATGCAGGGGGGTCAAGAGAAAAGAAAGAAAAAAAAAAAAAAAAACCCGCCTCATGGAGATCCTGGCTACCTACCTAGAAGGTGGAGTCTGGGGCCTGGGGGTCTAGAAGTGGGGAGGGGGTCAGAGGTGACCCTCCCTCAGTATCCCTTGCTGGCCAGAAGCTTGCAGGACAAGCTATTGCCTGCTGGCAGTCCAGGAAAGTCTGGGGGGAGAAGGAGGGCTAGGTGTTAACAGGGGAATGCAGGGGGGTCAACAGAAAAGAAAGAAAAAAAAAAAAACTCCGCCTCATGGAGATCCTGGCTACCTACCTAGAAGGTGGAGTCTGGGGCCTGGGGTTCTGGAAGTGGGGTGGGGGTCAGAGGTGACCCTCCCTCAGTATCCCTTGCTGGCCAGAGGCTTGCAGGACACGCTATTGCCTGCTGGCAGTCCAGGAAAGTCTAGAAGGTGGAGTCTGGTGCCTGGGGGTCTGGAAGTGGGTTGGGGGTCAGAGGTGACCATCCCTCAGTATCCCTGGCTGGCCAGAGGCTTGCAGGACACGCTATTGCCTGCTGGCAGTCCAGGAAAGTCTAGAAGGTGGAGTCTGGGGCCTGGGGGTCTGGAAGTGGGGTAGGAGTCAGAGGTGACCCTCCCTCAGTATCCCTTGCTGGACAGAGGCTCGCAAGTCACGCTATTGCCTGCTGGCAGTCCAGGAAAGTCTGGGGGGAGAAGGAGGGCTAGGTGTTAACAGGGGAATGCAGGGGGGTCAAGAGAAAAGAAAGAAAAAGAAAATAACCTCCGCCTCATGGAGATACTGGCTACCTACCTAGAAGGTGGTGTCTGGGGCCTGGGGCTCTGGAAGTGGGGTGGGGGTCAGAGGTGACCCTCCCTCAGTATCCCTTGCTGGCCAGAGGCTTGCAGGACACGCTATTGCCTGCTGGGAGTCCAGGAAAATCTGGGGGGAGAAGGAGGGCTAGGTGTTAACAGGGGAATGCAGGGGGGTCAAGAGAAAAGAAAGAAAAAAAAAAAAAAACACCCACCTCAAGGAGATCCTGGCTACCTACCTAGAAGGTGGAGTCTGGGGCATGGGGGTCTGGAAGTGGGGTGGGGGTCAGAGGTGACCCTCCCTCAGTATCCCTTGCTGGCCAGAGGCTTGCAGGACACGCTATTGCCTGCTGGCAGTCCAGGAAAGTCTAGAAGGTAGAGTCTGGGGCCTGGGGGTCTGGAAGTGGGGTGGGGGTCAGAGGTGACCCTCCCTCAGTATCCCTTGCTGGCCAGAGCCTTGCAGGACACGCTATTGTCTGCTGGCAGTCCAGGAAAGTCTAGAAGGTGGAGTCTGGGGCCTGGGGGTCTGGAAGTGGGGTGGGGGTCAGAGGTGACCCTCCCTCAGTATCCCTTGCTGGCCAGAGGCTTGCAGGACACGCTATTGCCTGCTGGCAGTCCAGGAAAGTCTGGTGGGAGAAGGAGGGCTAGGTGTTAACAGGGGCATGCAGCGCGGTCAAGAGAAAAGAAAGAAAAAAAAAAAAAACCCGCCTCATGGAGATACTGGCTACCTACCTAGAAGGTGGAGTCTGGGGCCTGGGGGTCTTGAAGTGGGGTGGGGTCCAGAGGTGACCCTCCCTCAGTATCCCTTTCTGGCCAGAGGCTTGCAGGTCATGCTATTGCCTGCTGGCAGTTCAGGAAAGTCTGGGGGAGAAGGAGGGCTAGGTGTTAACAGGGGAATGCAGGGGGGTCAAGAGAAAAGAAAGAAAAAAAAAAAAAAAACCCCGCCTCATGGAGATCCTGGCTACCTACCTAGAAGGTGGAGTCTGGGGCCTGGGGGTCTAGAAGTGGGGAGGGGGTCAGAGGTGACCCTCCCTCAGTATCCCTTGCTGGCCAGAGTCTTGCAGGACACGCTATTGCCTGCTGGCAGTCCAGGAAAGTCTAGAAGGTGGAGTCTGGTGCCTGGGGGTCTGGAAGTGGGTTGGGGGTCAGAGGTGACCCTCCCTCAGTATCCCTGGCTGGCCAGAGGCTTGCAGGACACGCTATTGCCTGCTGGCAGTCCAGGAAAGTCTAGAAGGTGGAGTCTGGGGCCTCGGGGTCTGGAAGTGGGGTGGGGGTCAGAGGTTACACTCCCTCAGTATCCCTTGCTGGCCAGAGGCATGCAGGACACGCTATTGCCTGCCGGCAGTCCAGGAAAGTCTGGGGGGAGAAGGAGGGCTAGGTGTTAACAGGGGAATGCAGGGGGGTCAAGAGAAAAGAAAGAAAAAAAAAAAACCCCCGCCTCATGGAGATCCTGGCTACCTACCTAGAAGGTGGAGTCTGGGGCCTGGGGGTCTGGAAGTGCGGTGGGTGTCAGAGGTGACCCTCCCTCAGTATCCCTTGCTGGCCAGAGGCTTGCAGGACACGCTATTGCCTGCTGGCAGTCCGGGAAAGTCTGGGGGGAGAAGGAGGGCTAGGTGTTAACAGGGGAATGCAGGGGGGTCAAGAGAAAAGAAAGAAAAAAAAAAAAAACCCGCCTCAAGGATATCCTGGCTACCTACCTAGAAGGTGGAGTCTGGGGCATGGGGGTCTGGAAGTGGGGTGGGGTTCAGAGGTGACCCTCCCTCAGTATCCCTTGCTGGCCAGAGGCTTGCAGGACACGCTATTGCCTGCTGGCAGTCCAGGAAAGTCTAGAAGGTGGAGTCTGAGGCCTGGGGGTCTGGAAGTGGGGGGGGGGTCAGAGGTGACCCTCCCACAGTATCCCTTGCTGGCCAGAGGTTTGCCGGACACTCTATTGCCTGCTGGCAGTCCAGGAAAGTCTAGAAGGTGGAGTCTGGGGCCTGGTGGTCTGGAAGTGGGGTGGGGGTCAGAGGTGACCCTCCCTCAGTATCCCTTGCTGGCCAGAGTTTTGCAGGACACGCTATTACCTGCTGGCTGTCCAGGAAAATCTAGAAGGTGGAGTCTGGGGCCTGGGGGTCTGGAAGTGGGGTGGGGGTCAGAGGTGACCCTCCCTTAGTATCCCTTGCTGGCCAGAGGCTTGCAGGACACGCTATTGCCTGCTGGCAGTCCAGGAAAGTCTGGGGGGAGAAGGAGGGCTAGGTGTTAACAGGGGAATGCAGGGGGGTCAAGAGAAAAGAAAGAAAAAAAGAAAAAACCCCGCCTCAAGGAGATCCTGGCTACCTACCTAGAAGGTGGAGTCTGGGGCCTGGGGGTCTGGAAGTGGGGTGGGGGTCAGAGGTGACCCTCCCTCAGTATCTCTTGCTGGCCAGAGGCTTGCAGGACACGCTATTGCCTGCTGGCAGTCCAGGAAAGTCTAGAAGGTAGAGTCTGGGGCCTGGGGGTCTGGAAGTGGGGTGGGGGTCAGAGGTGACCCTCCCTCAGTATCCCTTGCTGGCCAGAGCCTTGCAGGACACGCTATTGTCTACTGGCAGTCCAGGAAAGTCTAGAAGGTGGAGTCTGGGGCCTGGGGGTCTGGAAGTGGGGTGGGGGTCAGAGGTGACCCTCCCTCAGTATCCCTTGCTGGCCAGAGGCTTGCAGGACACGCTATTGCCTGCTGGCAGTCCAGGAAAGTCTGGTGGGAGAAGGAGGGCTAGGTCTTAACAGGGGCATGCAGCGCGGTCAAGAGAAAAGAAAGAAAAAAAAAAAAACCCGCCTCATGGAGATCCTGGCTACCTACCTAGAAGGTGGAGTCTGGGGCCTGGGGGTCTGGAAGTGGGGTGGGGTCCAGAGGTGACCCTCCCTCAGTATCCCTTGCTGGCCAGAGGCTTGCAGGTCACGCTATTGCCTGCTGGCAGTTCAGGAAAGTCTGGGGTAGAAGGAGGGCTAGGTGTTAACAGGGGAATGCAGGGGGGTCAAGAGAAAAGAAAGAAAAAAAAAAAAAAAACCCGCCTCATGGAGATCCTGGCTACCTACCTAGAAGGTGGAGTCTGGGGCCTGGGGGTCTAGAAGTGGGGAGGGGGTCAGAGGTGACCCTCCCTCAGTATCCCTTGCTGGCCAGAAGCTTGCAGGACAAGCTATTGCCTGCTGGCAGTCCAGGAAAGTCTGGGGGAAGAAGGAGGGCTAGGTGTTAACAGGGGAATGCAGGGGGGTCAACAGAAAAGAAAGAAAAAAAAAAAACTCCGCCTCATGGAGATCCTGGCTACCTACCTAGAAGGTGGAGTCTGGGGCCTGGGGTTCTGGAAGTGGGGTGGGGGTCAGAGGTGACCCTCCCTCAGTATCCCTTGCTGGCCAGAGGCTTGCAGGACACGCTATTGCCTGCTGGCAGTCCAGGAAAGTCTAGAAGGTGGAGTCTGGTGCCTGGGGGTCTGGAAGTGGGTTGGGGGTCAGAGGTGACCATCCCTCAGTATCCCTGGCTGGCCAGAGGCTTGCAGGACACGCTATTGCCTGCTGGCAGTCCAGGAAAGTCTAGAAGGTGGAGTCTGGGGCCTGGGGGTCTGGAAGTGGGGTGGGGATCAGAGGTGACCCTCTCTCAGTATCCCTTGCTGGCCAGAGGCTTGCAGGACACGCTATGGCCTGCTGGCAGTTCTGGAAAGTCTGGGGGGAGAAGGAGGGCTAGGTGTTAACAGGGGAATGCAGGGAGGTCAAGAGAAAAGAAAGAAAAAAAAAAAAAAAACCCGCCTCATGGAGATCCTGGCTACCTACCTAGAAGGTGGAGTCTGGGGCCTGGGGGTCTGGAAGTGGGGTGGGGGTCAGAGTTGACCCTCTCTCAGTATCCCTTGCTGGCCAGAGGCTTGCAGGACACGCTATTGCCTGCTGGCAGTCCAGGAAATTCTAGAAGGTGGAGTCTGGGGCCTGGGGGTCTGGAAGTGGGGTGGGGGTCAGAGGTGACCCTCCCTCAGTATCCCTTGCTGGCCAGAGGCTTGCAGGACACGCTATTGCCTGCTGGCAGTCCAGGAAAGTCTAGAAGGTGGAGTCTGGGGCCTGGGGGTCTGGAAGTGGGGTGGGGGTCAGAGGTCACCCTCCCTCAGTATCCCTTGCTGGCCAGAGGCCTGCAGGACACGCTATTGCCTGCTGGCAGTCCAGGAAATTCTAGAACGTGGATTCTGGGTCCTGGGGGTCTGGAAGTGGGGTGGGGGTCCGAGGTGACCCTCCCTCAGTATCCCTTGCTGGCCAGAGGCTTGCAGGACACGCTATTGCCTGCTGGCAGTCCAGGAAAGTCTGGGGGGAGAAGGAGGGCTAGGTGTTAACAGGGGAATGCAGGGGGGTCAAGAGAAAAGAAAGAAAAAAAAAAAAAACCCGCCTCATGGAGATCCTGGCTACCTACCTAGAAGGTGGAGTCTGGGGCCCGGGGGTCTGGAAGTGGGGTGGGTGTCAGAGGTGACCCTCCCTCAGTATCCCTTGCTGGCCAGAGGCTTGCAGGACACGCTATTGCCAGCTGGCAGTCCGGGAAAGTCTGGGGGGAGAAGGAGGGCTAGGTGTTAACAAGGGAATGCAGGGGGGTCAAGAGAAAAGAAAGAAAAAAAAAAAAAAACCCGCCTCAAGGAGATCCTGGCTACCTACCTAGAAGGTGGAGTCTGGGGCATGGGGGTCTGGAAGTGGGGTGGGGTTCAGAGGTGACCCTCCCTCAGTATCCCTTGCTGGCCAGAGGCTTGCAGGACACGCTATTGCCTGCTGGCAGTCCAGGATTGTCTAGAAGTTGGAGTCTGGGGCCTGGGGGTCTGGAAGTGGGGTGGGGTCAGAGATGACCCTACCTCAGTATCCCTTGCTGGCCAGAGGCTTGCAGGACACGCTATTGCCTGCTGGCAGTCCAGGAAAGTCTAGAAGGTGGAGTCTGGGGCCTGGGGGTCTGGAAGTGGGGTGGGGGTCAGAGGTGACCCTCCCTCAGTATCCCTTGCTGGCCAGAGGCTTGCAGGACACGCTATTGCCTGCTGGCAGTCCAGGAAAGTCTAGAAGGTGGAGTCTGGGGCCTGGGGGTCTGGAAGTGGGGTGGGGGTCAGAGGTGACCCTCCCTCAGTATCCCTTGCTGGCCAGAGGCTTGCAGGACACACTATTGCCTGCTGGCAGTCCAGGAAAGTCTGGGGAGAGAAGGAGGGCTAGGTGTTAACAGGGGAATGCAGGGGGATCAAGAGAAAAGAAAGAAAGAAAAAAAAAATCCCGCCTCATGGAGATCCTGGCTACCTACCTAGAATGTGGAGTCTGGGGCATGGGGGTCTGGAAGTGGGGTGGGGGTCAGAGGTGACCCTCCCTCAGTATCCCTTGCTGGCCAGAGGCTTGCAGGACACGCTATTGCCTGCTGGCAGTCCAGGAAATTCTGGGGGGAGAAGGAGGGCTAGGTGTTAACAGGGGAATGCAGGGGGGTCAAGAGAAAAGAAAGAAAAAAAAAAAAACCCCGCCTCATGGAGATCCTGGCTACCTACCTAGAAGGTGGAGTCTGGGGCCTGGGGGTCTGGAAGTGTGGTGGGGGTCAGAGGTGACCCTCCCTCAGTATCCCTTGCTGGCCAGAGGATTGCAGGACACGCTATTGCCTGCTGGCAGTCCAGGAAAGTCTGTGGGGAGAAGGAGGGCTAGGTGTTAACAGGGGAATGCAGGGGGGTCAAGAGAAAAGAAAGAAAAAAAAAAAACCCAGCCTCAAGGAGATCCTGGCTACCTACCTAGAAGGTGGAGTCTGGGGCCTGGGGGTCTGGAAGTGGGGTGGGGGTCAGAGGTGACCCTCCCTCAGTATCCCTTTGCTGGCCAGAGGCTTGCAGGACACGCTATTGCCTGCTGGCAGTCCAGGAAAGTCTAGAAGGTGGAGTCTGGGGCTTGGGGGTCTGGAAGTGGGGTGGGGGTCAGAGGTGACCCTCCCCCAGTATCCCTTGCTGGCCAGAGGCTTGCAGGTCACGCTATTGCCTGCTGGCAGTCCAGGAAAGTCTGGGGGGAGAAGGAGGGCTAGGTGTTAACAGGGGAATGCAAGGGGGTCAAGAGAAAAGAAAGAAAAAAAAAAAAAAAAAACGCCTCATGGAGATCCTGGCTACCTACCTAAAAGGTGGAGTCTGGGGCCTGGGGGTCTAGAAGTGCAGTGGGGGTCAGAGGTGACCCTCCCTCAGTATCCCTTGCTGGCCAGAGGCTTGCAGGACACACTATTGCCTGCTGGCAGTCCAGGAAAGTCTGGGGGGAGAAGGAGGGCTAGGTGTTAACAGGGGAATGCAGGGGGGTCAAGAGAAAAGAAAGAAAAAAAAAAAAAACACCGCCTCATGGAGATCCTGGCTACCTACCTAGAAGGTGGAGTCTGGGGCCTGGGGGTCTGGAAGTGGGGTGGGGGTCAGAGGTGACCCTCACTCAGTATCCCTTGCTGACCATAGGCTTGCAGGACACGCTATTGCCTGCTGGCAGTCCAGGAAAGTCTAGAACGTGGAGTCTGGGGCCTGGGGGTCTGGAATTGGGGTGGGGGTCAGAGGTGACCCTCCCTCAGTATCCCCTGCTGTCCAGAGGCTTGCAGGACACGCTATTGCCTGCTGGCAGTCCAGGAAAGTCTAGAAGGTGGAGTCTGGGGCCTGGGGTTCTGGAAGTGGGGTGGGGGTCAGAGGTGACCCTCCCTCAGTATCCCTTGCTGGCCAGAGGCTTGCAGGACACGCTATTGCCTGCTGGCAGTCCAGGAAAGTCTGGGGGGAGAAGGAGGGCTAGCAGTTAACAGGGGAATGCAGGGGGGTCAAGAGAAAAGAAACAAAAAAAAAAAAAACCCCGCCTCATGGAGATCCTGGCTACCTACCTAGAAGGTGGAGTCTGGGGCCTGGGGGTCTGGAAGTGGGGTGGGGGTCAAAGGTGACCCTCCCTCAGTATCCCTTGCTGGCCAGAGGCTTGCAGGACACGCTATTGCCTGCTGGCAGTCCAGGAAAGTCTAGAAGGTGGAGTCTGGGGCCTGGGGGTCTGGAAGTGGGGTGGGGGTCAGAGGTGACACTCCCTCAGTATCCCTTGCTGGACAGAGGCTTGCAGGACACGCTATTGCCTGCTGGCTGTCCAGGAAAGTCTGGGGGGAGAAGGAGGGCTAGGTGTTAACAGGGGAATGCAGGGGGGTCAAGAGAAAAGAAAGAAAAAAAAAAAAAACCCCGCCTCATGGAGATCCTGGCTACCTACCTAGAAGGTGGAGTCTGGGGCCTGGGGGTCTGGAAGTGGGGGTGGGGGTCAGAGGTGACCCTCCCTCAGTATCCCTTGCTGGCCAGAGGCTTGCAGGACACGCTATTGCCTGCTGGCAGTCCAGGAAATTCTGGGGGGAGAAGGAGGGCTAGGTGTTAACAGGGGAATGCAGGGGGGTCAAGAGAAAAGAAAGAAAAAAAAAAAAAACCCACCTCGTGGAGACCCTTGCTACCTACCTAGAAAGTGGAGTCTTGGGCCTGGGGGTCTGAAAGTGGGGTGGGGGTCAGAGGTCACCCTCCCTCAGTATCCCTTGCTGGCCAGAGGCTTGCAGGACACGCTATTGCCTGCTGGCAGTCCAGGAAAGTCTGGGGGAGAAGGAGGGCTAGGTGTTAACAGGGGAATGCAGGGGCGTCAAGAGAAAAGAAAGAAAAAAAAAAAAAAAAAACCCCGCCTCAAGGAGATCATGGCTACCTACCTAGAAGGTGGAGTCTGGGGCCTGGGGGTCTGGAAGTGGGGTGGGGGTCAGAGGTGACCCTCCCTCAGTATCCCTTGCTGGCCAGAGTCTTGCAGGACACGCTATTGCCTGCTGGCAGTCCAGGAAAGTCTGGGGGGAGAAGGAGGGCTAGGTGTTAACAGGGGAATGCAGGGGGGTCAAGAGAAAAGAAAGAAAAAAAAAAAAAAAAACCCGCCTCAAGGACATCCTGGCTACCTACCTAGAAGGTGGAGTCTGGGGCCTGGGGGTCTGGAAGTGGGGTGGGATCAGAGTTGTCCCTCCCTCAGTATCCCTTGCTGGCCAGAGGCTTGCAGGACACGCTATTGCCTGCTGGCAGTCCAGGAAAGTCTAGAAGGTGGAGTCTGGGGCCTGGGGGTCTGGAAGTGGGGTGGGGGTCAGAGGTGACCCTCCCTCAGTATCCCTTGCTGGCCAGAGGCTTGCAGGACACGCTATTGCCTGCTGTCAGTCCAGGAAAGTCTGGGGGGAAAAGGACGGCAAGATGTTAACAGGGGAATGCAGGGGGGTCAAGAGAAAAGAAAGAAAAAAAAAAAAAAAACACCCGCCTCAAGGAGATACTGGCTACCTACCTAGAAGGTGGAGTCTGGGGCCTGGGGGTTGGAAGTGGGTTGGGGGTCAGAGGTGACCCTCCCTCTTTATCCCTTGCTGGCCAGAGGCTTGCAGGACACGCTATTGCCTGCTGGCAGTCCAGGAAAGTCTAGAAGGTGGAGTCTGGGGCCTGGGGGTCTGGAAGTGGGGTGGGGGTCAGAGGTGACCCTCCCTCAGTATCCCTTGCTGGCCAGAATCTTGCAGGACACGCTATTGCCTGCTTGCAGTCCAGGAAAGTCTGGGGGGAGAAGGAGGGCTAGCTGTTAACAGGGGAATGCAGGGGGGTCAAGAGAAAAGAAAGAAAGAAAAAAAAACCCCGCCTCATGGAGATCATGGCTACCTACCTAGAAGGTGGAGTCTGGGGCCTGGGGGTCTGGAAGTGGGGTGGGGGTCAGAGGTGACCCTCCCTCAGTATCCCTTGCTGGCCAGATGCTTGCAGGACACGCTATTTCCTGCTGGCAGTCCAGGAAAGTCTGGAAGGTAGAGTCTGGGGCCTGGGGTTCTGGAAGTGGGGTGGGGGTCAGAGGTGACCCTCCCTCTGTATCCCTTGCTGGCCAGAGGCTTGCAGGACACGCTATTGCCTGCTGGCAGTCCAGGAAAGTCTGGGGGGAGAAGGAGGGCTAGCTGTTAACAGGGGAATGCAGAGGGGTCAAGAGAAAAGAATGAAAAAAAAAAAAAACCCCGCCTCATGGAGATCCTGGCTACCTACCTAGAAGGTGGAGTCTGGGGCCTGGGGGTCTGGAAGTGAGGTCGGGTCAAAGGTGACCCTCCCTCAGTATCCCTTGCTGGCCAGAGGCTTGCAGGACTCGCTATTGCCTCCTGGCAGTCCAGGAAAGTCTAGAAGGTGGAGTCTGGGGCCTGGGGGTCTGGAAGTGGGGTGGGGGTCAGAGGTGACCCTCCCTCAGTATCCCTTGCTGGCCAGAGGCTTGCAGGACACGCTATTGCCTGCTGGCAGTCCAGGAAAGTCTGGGGGGAGAAGGAGGGCTAGGTGTTAACAGGGGAATGCAGGGGGGTCAAGAGAAAAGAAAGAAAAAAAAAAAAACCCGCCTCATGGAGATCCTGGCTACCTACCTAGAAGGTGGAGTCTGGGGCTTGGGGGTCTGGAAGTGGGGTGGTGGTCAGAGGTGACCCTCCCTCAGTATCCCTTGCTGGCCAGAGGCTTGGAGGACACGCTATTGCCTGCTGGCAATCCAGGAAATTCTGGGGGGGAGAAGGAGGGCTAGGTGTTAACAGGGGAATGCAGGGGGGTCAAGAGAAAAGAAAGAAAAAAAAAAACCCCGCCTCGTGGAGACCCTTGCTACCTACCTAGAAGGTGGAGTCTGGGGCCTGGGGGTCTGGAAGTGGGGTGGGGGTCAGAGGTGACCCTCCCTCAGTATCCCTTGCTGGCCAGAGGCTTGCAGGACACGCTATTGCCTGCTGGCAGTCCAGGAAAGTCTAGAAGGTGGAGTCTGGGGCCTGGGGGTCTGGAAGTGGGGTGGGGGTCAGAGGTGACCCTCCCTCAGTATACCTTGCTGCCCAGAGGCTTGCAGGACACGCTATTGCCTGCTGCCAGACCAGGAAATTCTGGGGGGAGAAGGAGGGCTAGGTGTTAACAGGGGAATGCAGGGGGGTCAAGAGAAAAGAAAAAAAAAAAAAAAAAACCCCGCCTCAAGGAGATCCTGGCTACCTACCTAGAAGGTGGAGTCTGGGGCCTGGGGGTCTGGAAGTGGGGTGGGGGTCAGAGGTGACCCTCCCTCAGTATCCCTTGCTGGCCAGAGGTTTGCAGGACACGCTATTGCCTGCTGGCAGTCCAGGAAAGTCTAGAAGGTGGAGTCTGGGGCCTGGGGGTCTGGAAGTGGGGTGGGGATCAGCAGTGACCCTCCCTCAGTATCCCTTGCTGGCCAGAGGCTTGCAGGACACGCTATTGCCTGCTGGCAGTCCAGGAAATTCTAGAAGGTGGAGTCTGGGGCCTGGGCGTCTGGAAGTGGGGTGGGGGTCAGAGGTGACCCTCCCTCAGTATCCCTTGCTTGCCAGAGGCTGGCAGGACACGCTATTGCCTGCTGGCAGTCCAGGAAATTCTGGGGGGAGAAGACGGGCTAGGTGTTAACAGGGGAATGCAGGGGGGTCAAGTGAAAAGAAAGAAAAAAAAAAAAAACTCCCGCCTCAAGGAGATCCTGGCTACCTACATAGAAGGTGGGGTCTGGGGCCTGGGGGTCTGGAAGTGGGGTGGGGGTCAGAGGTGACCCTCCCTCAGTATCCCTTGCTGGCCAGAGGCTTGCAGGACACGCTATTGCCTGCTGGCAGTCCAGGAAGTTCTAGAAGGTGGAGTCTGGGGCCTGGGGGTCTGGAAGTGGGGTGGGGGTCAGAGGTGACCCTCCCTCTGTATCCCTTGCTGGCCAGAGGCTTGCAGGACACGCTATTGCCTGCTGGCAGTCCAGGAAAGTCTGGGGGGAGAAGGAGGGCTAGGTGTTAACAGGGGAATGCAAGGGGGTCAAGAGAAAAGAAAGAAAAAAAAAAAAAAAACCCGCCTCAAGGACATCCTGGCTACCTACCTAGAAGGTGGAGTCTGGGGCCTGGGGGTCTGGAAGTGGGGTGGGGTCAGAGTTGTCCCTCCCTCAGTATCCCTTGCTGGCCAGAGGCTTGCAGGACACGCTATTGCCTGCTGGCAGTCCAGGAAAGTCTGGGGGGAAAAGGACGGCAAGATGTTAACTGGGGAATGCAGGGGGGTCAAGAGAAAAGAAAGAAAAAAAAAAAAAAAACACCCGCCTCAAGGAGATACTGGCTACCTACCTAGAAGGTGGAGTCTGGGGCCTGGGGGTCTGGAAGTGGGTTGGGGGTCAGAGGTGACCCTCCCTCTTTATCCCTTGCTGGCCAGAGGCTTGCAGGACACGCTATTGCCTGCTGGCAGTCCAGGAAAGTCTAGAAGGTGGAGTCTGGGGCCTGGGGGTCTGGAAGTGGGGTGGGGGTCAGAGGTGACCCTCCCTCAGTATCCCTTGCTGGCCAGAATCTTGCAGGACACGCTATTGCCTGCTTGCAGTCCAGGAAAGTCTGGGGGGAGAAGGAGGGCTAGCTGTTAACAGGGGAATGCAGGGGGGTCAAGAGAAAAGAAAGAAAGAAAAAAAAACCCCGCCTCATGGAGATCAGGGCTACCTACCTAGAAGGTGGAGTCTGGGGCCTGGGGTCTGGAAGTGGGGTGGGGGTCAGAGGTGAACCCTCCCTCAGTATCCCTTGCTGGCCAGAGGCTTGCAGGACACGCTATTGCCTCCTGGCAGTCCAGGAAAGTCTAGAAGGTGGAGTCTGGGGCCTGGGGGTCTGGAAGTGGGGTGGGGGTCAGAGGTGACCCTCCCTCAGTATCCCTTGCTGGCCAGAGGCTTGCAGGACACGCTATTGCCTGCTGGCAGTCCAGGAAAGTCTGGGGGGAGAAGGAGGGCTAGGTGTTAACA
>JAKSZU010000736.1:0-45081 GCA_026018925.1 Tupaia tana
AAAACGCAAAATGGGGGAATGTAAGAATAACTTTAAATTATGTCTTCCTGCTCTGTAGAGATAAAATTTAACCTTTGCTTTTGCCGGACGCCCTTGTGATAAACTGCCCCTGTGATAAACTGCCCCGACAGACTTAATTATGCAAACCTCCAGGAATGGAGCAAATGGAATGTGGACATGGAACTAGAAAGACAACCCATGCACATGTGTCACAAGACTGCCACTCTTCCCCCTAGACATGAACTACCCGTTAAACTTCCGCATACCTTCTCCTGCTTATAAAAAGACCTATAACCCTAAAAACGGGGTCCTCGCTCAGGCCTGCTGCGTCAGGTGTTTGCTTGGACCCCAGCCGGCTGGAAAAATAAAACCTCTTGCATTTTGCATCAAGAACCGACTCTTGGGTTGATTGGGGGTCGCGTATCCTCTGGACAGAAAGCGCGCTGAACCAGGCGGCTGGCACCCTAACAATTCGATCACTAAACACGTAATTTTAATGGAGGATCATTAATGCATGGAGAGGAAAACTATTTTTTAAGAATGTGAATGAGGAGTGCACACATTAACCATTTTTTATACATTTCAAAAATGTATATGTAGGCAAATTATAGATATGTTACTTATAAAATACAAAGTAGCTTTAGGATTTTTAAATAAAACAGAACATTTGAACTAAAGTAGTTAACATGCATATCACCTGAAGTATTTCATATTTTCTGTGAGGAGAACATTAGCATCATACTCCCTTGGCACTATTGGAATGAATAGTACTCAATTATGAATTACATTCTTCATGCTTACACTCACCTTCATAACTCTTGTAGAAGTGAATGTATCCTACATGTCATCTTGCTTCAATGTAGGTTTGTAAGCCATGATTGAAGCATTTCATATTTTCCCTATGTCTGGAAGCTCAAAATAGCATCTGGTGGGGTGAGCTGAGGGTATTGTGGCACTAAACTTTGAAATTGACTGACTGCAGGTCAAGTGTCAGCCCTGGTGACTTGCTTTCTCTCTGTCTCTCTCAATCTCTGTCTCTCTCTCTCTCACACACACACACACACACATACACACACACACACACACACACACACACACACACACACATTATAGTGAATACAGGGGCCCTGTAGCAAAATCAACACAAAATGATAATAATAAATAAAATGAAATAAATATTTTTAAAAAATAGCATCTGCCTTGCCAACTTTTCAACCATTTGGCACATTTCAGATATTTTCTGTGACTTTTTCTATAATTTTATACACTACTATATCAATTGTGTGTAAAAAAGTGCTGTTAAATATGTTTTTGTTGAAAATTAAATATTTAATTCAGATCTTCTAGTTAATTATTGACTACATCAAGTCTTTTTACCAGCTTGTAAAAACATTTTTCTCTGAGATTAATTGGTCTTTATAATTGTTCATTTTCCACTTGGAAATTCCTAGGCTGTAAATTAATACTAGCTAAAACTATATTTTGAAATTTTTAAAATAGCATACTTTCTTATTAAATTGTTTTTTAGGCAATGTCTTCAATTCTTTCTCCATTCTCTAAGGAATTATTTTGGTCTTAATTTCTTAAATTTCACCTTTAATATAAACATTCATAATTTTTTCCCCTGAGGGGTTTTAGCCTTAGCATGCATGCACTTGCCAGAGAAAGAAAGAAACACACAGTGAGAGGGCAGAGGATGATCATGCTATAATCCCTTCTCCTTTATTCTGTACTTGGAATTATTGAACAGAAAGGTACACATCCACTTGGTATGTTTCAGAGCACTTTACTCAGTACTCAAATACATAGTCATCCATATGGGAACCAGCTGCCTTAACCTCCATACTGAGTTAGGAGTTAGAACCCACTCTAGGTAGATAGAGAATGAACTCCACATAGTGGAGTTACTGTGGTTTTGCTTTTGTGGTCTGGTGAATGTTCACTGTGCCACCATTACAAGTCTCAGAGGTATTTATGACTCCTTGTTGCTGAACTAAAATCAGACTGAAACCAGTAACTGTCTGGAGCAAAAATAGTGAGTTTCAAGCTACTGGGTCTGCAGCTCAGACTGCAACCATGTGGTATAGTACAACACCTTACCCAATATACCACTTGCTGACTCCTGCTTGTTAAAATTTAATTAGACTAAGGACCAGCAGTTAGCATAATGGCTATGTTGCTGGACTCCCAAGTAGTCGACCGCAGTTCCAGTCCCGGACCCGGTGGCTTAAACTCACGCCAGGCGTGTGTGCGTGCATGCCCAAGATCCTGAGAGGAAAATGGAGGAGAAGGGATTGCGGCATGGCCGTCCACCCTGGGGGAGTGATTTCTCGCTTTCTATCTCTCTCTCTCTGTCTGTCTGGCAAGCGCATGCATCCTATAGCAAAAACCTCTCCAAGAAAAAAAAAATTAATCAGACTTCAGAAAGTTCTTCCAGTACTATGTGCACATTGGTATATAATCCATGTAAGTGGATTTGTGCAGAATCTTTATTAAGTGTAATGTTACCACTTAGCAATTTTCTATCCAATTCCTCCCACCTTGCTGTTTGGGTATAAATTCTTACTTGTCCTTGTTATATTCAGATTTGAACTGTCGACAGAAAATAAATAACCAACTGTAAAATTAATAATTAATAATTAATGTGGTTTATTTCCAAGCCAAGTGTGAGTGACTTAGGCCGGAGAAGAGGCATACATGCCTTTTCTCGGGGTGATCATGTACAGAGGTTTTTTTTATTTGCTTTTGAGATTGACAGACAACATTTAGTGAAAAGATTTTCCATTGGTCTGGCCCAAAAAGGTGGGACATGTAGAAGCGGGGGCTTGTAGGTTATAGGTGGGTTTTACAATTTTTAGGTTGGTGATTGGAAGGGAAGACCCATGTCTTAGTTAAAGAAAGGCTTAATCTACATCTCAAGGAAAAGGGAAGTTCTGTGTCTTGGGAAGAAATAAGCAAGAGAATACACTGTAATCAGTTGAAATCTACATCTCAAAGATACTATGCCAGGAACAGGAGGTAGGAAGAATCCTGTTAATAGAAAATAAATGGTCTGTTAATGTTTGTGGGCATGACTTCCCCAGTCCCTTTTGGAAAATAGAAAAGGTAGTCAGACTTCTGTCCACATTCCCCCCTTTTGGCCAAAAATTATTCCTCTGAATGCATGTATAGGCCACAAAATTTACAGGTCTCACGGTGCTAGGGAGACTTGTCCCTAGGAGTCATGTCTCACGGTGTTAGGGAGGCTCATCAATAGTGATTAGGTCCCATGGTGTTAGGAGGCTCATGCTAGGAGTCAGGTCTCATGGTGCTAGGAGGCAATGGAGGCCTGGGGGAAGGACATGTCTGACACAATAGTCACTTGTCTCTGGGTGAAGGAAAAAAAATTAGGCCTAAAAGTTTATTTGGGGAAAGTAATTTTTTAAAGTATGAATGGCAAAAAAAAAGTATAAATAACTTGACAGCAGTTTAGTATAATAGAGGTAAATGAGGAAATAATTTGTCATACATAGTACTTTGAGATAAACTTATAACAGTGTCATTTTAAGAGCATTAATTTTATAAAGTCATGATTTGAATATTAGTACTAAATATGTAAATAATAATAACAGTTGACAAATGATTTTAACATAAACTGATATACCAAATTAGTTTTTACAAAAATGAGGTGCACGTTTTGAGATTTTCCAGGGGCCCTACTGGAAAAACCCAAAAAATGACTATTTAGGTTTAAGAAAATAATGTTTGAAAAAGAGAAATTAAAAGAAAAGTTATATTAACGACATGTCAGAAAACTCAAGACAATATTGGGATATAACAGGCTTATAAGTAATAGTATAATTATAAAAAAGTCCAGGGACATAGCCATTATGCTAACTGTTGGTCTCAACAACAACATGAGAGATGTTTTTAACAATCTCTGATTAGAGCCTTGTTTTTACTGTCAAGCAGGTCTACAGAATTGTTTTATCCTGTTACTACAGATGGGCTTAGGTCATAATGGCATGATATTTAATTAAGGTGTCAGTCATTTGTGTGATCCTACCCTATCTTATACTAACACCGCCTTTTTGGTTAAGATGGGCTTTAACAGTTTTTTGGCTTTTAGATCTCTCTCTAAGGGTTTTACATAATATATTTAAATATAAACTAAATAACCTTTTAGATTGTTCCCCCCCCAAAAAAAAAACAATTAGAAAGAGAAGAAAAAAAAGTTTGTATGTCTAATTTGTAGATTTTTACTCAAATGAGATTTTAATGTTTTGTAATTTTCTATGTATAATAGCATATTAACCTTAATTTTTACCCTTTTTTAATCTTAATAAATTTTTTCTTAAGAACCAATGTAAAATTCTACCAGAGAGAGAGAGAGCATGAAAGGAGGCTGTCGGGTCTGGGATTTGAACTACTTTTATCCATGTGGGAGCCCAGTATTTTAACCATCATATCACCTGCCAGCCCTCTTGATTTTTTCAATCTTGATTTTTTTTTAAGTAATTTGACTTGTTATTATTTTTTTAACAATTTTTTATTAAGACAAAATAACTCTAAGAATTAGAAACCAAGTGAAAAACTTTATAGTTTATATTAACTAATAGTAATTTAACATAGCATTAATTTCTTTTAAGATCTAAAATTACCTGAAAAACTTTATAACATTATACTTACAATAACCAGATCTTAAAAACCAATGCCCGGGCTAACTGGGCCTCCAGCATACAAAATCCCACATGAACAGCCCTTCTTCAAGAGACAGTCTGCTCCATGGCTCCTGAGATGTAGACATGCTGGGAGGAAGGAAGAGGTCCCACTCCTAACTGGGCCTCCAGCATACAAAATCCCACATGAACAGCCCTTCTTCAAGAGACAGTCTGCTCCATGGCTCCTGAGATGTAGACATGCTGGGAGGAAGGAAGAGGTCCCACTCCTAACTGGGCCTCCAGCATACAAAATCCCACATGAACAGCCCTTCTTCAAGAGACAGTCTGCTCCATGGCTCCTGAGATGTAGACATGCTGGGAGGAAGGAAGAGGTCCCACTCCTAACTGGGCCTCCAGCATACAAAATCCCACATGGTAGGAAAACCCCTTTCATATCTCCTGTCTCTGAATCAATCTTGGTCTCTCTCTACCTCTCACTCTCTCTCTCTCTCTCTCTCTCTCTGTCTGTCTGTCTTTTTTTTAATTTTTGCTTTTTAGAATTTTTTAAGGTGAGGCGTCTTACAGGGCCCTTTGGCCCCTCCCTCCTAGGCCTTTGTTTTGTTAATAATCCCCTCTGCTCCTCCCAGAACAGCCCTTCTTCAAGAGACAGTCTGCTCCATGGCTCCTGAGATGTAGACATTTCGCGCGGTGCGCTAACGCGCCGCGCGGTTTTCTAATTTTTGATTTTTATTGAAATTTTTTGAATATTAATTTTTGTTTTTTAGATTTATTCCAAAGTTTTTCTCTTCTTTTTCTCTGTTTCTTGTCTGTTTTTTTGTTGTTGTTGGTATTGTTTCCCTCTCTCTGCTTCCTTTTCTGCACACTTCCCAACCCTCGTATTAATCTTCAAAATTTCGGCAAGAAACCGACCATCCACCAGATGACTAGAAATCGCTGCAGCACCACAAGAAATATGGAGAAGCAGGAAAATGCCTCTCCTCCAATTGAAACGGATAGCTCCTCTTCATCCACACACAGTTCAAGGGAATTCATGGAAATGTCTGATAAACAATTCAGATCACTCATAATGGCAAAGCTAACAGAGAGCAAAGAGAAGAGAGACAAGGATCTGCTGAAGGGGAAGGAGAAAAGAGTTGAAGAGTTCTAGGAGGTGAGGAAATTCATGCAAGATCTAAAAGAGGAGTTTCACACTTTACAAAAGAATCAGATGGAGCTGTTAGAGATGAAGGATATAATACAAGAAGTCAAAATCTTCCTTGAAAGTATTAAAAGCAGACTAGATCATTCAGAAAATGGAATCTCTAATGTAGAAGAGAAAATGGCTGGCCTAGAAAGGTCCACCATAAAGACTGAGATAATGGCCCAAAACTTTGAGAATAATATGCAAGAAGTACTAGATACAATTAAACGTCCAGGGGCGGCAGTCGGGGGCTCTGCTCCGCGTGCCGGCGCATGGAGTTGGGGAGGCGGGCGCGGGGGCTCCACTCCACGTGCTGGGGCGCGGGGTCAGGGCGCGGGGGCTCCGCTCCACGTGCCCTTCTGGAGTTCCGGCCCGATTGGGGCTCTGCCCCGCGTGCCGTGGCCAGGGCTCTGCCCCCGCGTGCCGTGGCCGGGGCTCTGACCCTGCGTGCCGTGGCCGGGGTCTGCCCCGCGAGCCGTGGCCGGGGCCTGCCCCGCGTGCCGTGGCCGGGGCCTGCCCCCGCGTGCCGTGGCCGGGGCTCTGACCCTGTGTGTCGTGGCCGGGGTCTGCCCCCGCGAGCCGTGGCCGGGGTCTGCCCCACGAGCCGTGGCCGGGGCCAGCCCCGCGTGCCGTGGCCGGGGTCTGCCCCGCGAGCCGTGGCCGGGGTCTGCACCGCGAGCCGTGGCCTGGGCCTGCCCCGTGTACCGTGGCCCGGGCTCTGCCCCCGCGTGCCGTGGCCGGGGCCTGCCCCCTCGTGCCGTGGCCGGGGCTCTGACCCTGCGTGCCGTGGCCGGGGTCTGCCCCTGCGAGCCGTGGCCGGGGCCTGCCCCGCGTGCCGTGGCCGGGGCTCTGACCCTGCGTGCCGTGGCCGGGATCTGCCCCTGCGTGCCGTGGCCGGGGTCTGCCCCGCGAGCCGTGGCCGGGGTCTGCCCCGCGAGCCGTGGCCGGGGTCTGCCACGCGTGCCGTGGCCGGGGTCTGCCTCCCGTGCTGCATCAGCTGATGGCCGTCTCTGCTTCCCTGAGCCGCGTTCCTGAAACTGTGTTCCATGGAGATTCACCTACATTTGCGGGGCTGCACGAGACCCACCCTTGGTCCAGCCCTGAGTGGAGTCTACGTTCCCTCTTGTTGGGAACTTTATGATCTGATAATTGGAGAAAAAAAAAAAATCATGTTTATCATAAAAAATAATTAGAATAATAATAATAATGATTGGGGGATACATAGGAAAGATATTGAATGTTGAAGTGGGGAGATTAATGTCTCTGTACTGACTGACATGCATGGCATTCCCTTTTGAAAAAGCAATGTAATACACTGTAAAGTTATATGTAATTCAATGTAACAAAAAATGGATAATAATTAAAAAAAAAGAGAAAAAAAAAAAAAAAAAAAAAAAAAACCAATGCCCGGGCTATTTAAATACTAAAAGATACCAGAAAGTCAGTTACTTATTTTTTTATTTAACTTTTTATAACATGTTAAATATGTAGACCATAATGAATATTAGATATTTATCTTAAGTTGTTAAGTCTGAAATTTATTTTTACTAAATCAATACCAAAACAATTTTGTGGTTTGATTGGTAAAACCTAGGTTGACAATTATGAAGTCATCTTTAACCTTCATTATTATTATTATTATTATTATTTTTAATTTGTAGATTTATTTACTTAAGTCACGTGAACTTGAAAGCATTTGGATAAAATGCTAAGAGCGCTCTTTATTTACATGTTACAATATAATGGAATTCCTTAAGGACTTGGCCACATAAACATAACATACGACATATAAATACACACAAACGAACATATAAAAGAGTTAAAAAGTATCTCTGTGTTTAATTCACCCTTTATATCTGACTTTTGGCAACAGGAAGGTTGTTATTATCCTCCTGATATCTCAGATACATATACAGAAAATTCACCACTGGAACAGGACATGGATAACACCCAGGAAGTGAATTTACATGTGGATGCTAATTTCTTTAAAGACTACCCTGACCATGCGCCATCGATGAGATTTAATTTCTCATGGGAGATATCTAAGTGCAGGAAAAAAGAAAAAAATAAAATCAAGAAACCAAAACAAAGAAGCTAGGTACTAGATACTAAGGATAGACTCATTCCCTGCCTGGAAGCTCTGATATTCTTCCCTCTGTTAACTCTCTATTTTAGTGTTTTTTTCTATGACCATGTCTCTATTTCTTTATGAGCATGAAACAAAGGAACTTATTTACTGTATCTGTACTGGGTTGCAGGACATGTGTACTCCAACCTCCTGTATCCTTCTTAAAACTATGAATCCAACTTGAAAACGGCGAAGACTGGGATAAATACAAACAAAACAAAACAAAGCAAGACTTTTCTAAGGGGGTTTGGAAATCCAAGATTTACATTGTAATGACCCACAGTAAAAGAAAAACTGAGACTTTGGTTATGATAAAAAAAAATAATAATAATGAGACAAAGGCTGAGAGAAGACTATCACTGAAAAATATACAGGTTTTTTAAGGAATAACAAATTTTAAGATGTTTTACAAGATAGAAAATTGCTGTCTGCTAGCAAACGGGGAAAGAAAAGACCCCAGGCCTATTGCTGCCAGAAAACTGATGATTTGTTTTGTACTGAAACAAAATGTTATCTAGGACTTTTGCAAATCAAAAAGCTCACCAGATGAACACACCCTCTAAAACTGATAAAGTATATGATTAAACTCAGCAAAGACTTAAGCACTTGAACAAAAATACAAAGATTACATGAAACAAAACTCTAGCAGAAATGGCCCCTTGTAGCATGAGCTGCCCTGCTCTTTGCCCCTGTACTTAACAAGACTAGACTTCCCTTCTTCTTATAGATTCATCATGGTGATTAATCTGCAAAGTTTATTTCTGGTAAGAGAAGGAATAAGAAAAGACAGAAATTGTCCGGACAAGAAGTTTGAGGCGCCTTTTTAAAATAATTTCAGAAACAGCTTCTTTTATTTATATATTGTCTCAAATATATTCTTGTTAACTTTTAAAAGGAGTTAATTTTGTCATCTTTTTTTCAATGAGTATTTTTATACTAATAACGTAGTTACCTCATTTTTTTTAACGAAATACAGATTTTGTTAATTTAGCGTGCAAAGATTTATCGAAGCTTCTGCCTGATAAAATTTTAACCAAGATCACTTTTTGTGATTTTTTTCCATTTTTCTAAATGCCTGCAGGTCAAGGTGCCATAGACGTCATAAAGTTAGCTAGTGTTCAAAACGGGTCGTCCTTTTTGCCCTTTAGAACTGTACATATCTTTCCTTTTTTTTTTTTTCCCTACTTTTTAAAAAGGAGAAACCGACCTGTGTAAATCTAAGGAGTTTAATGTGGTGGACCAGCGTGTTGCTTTTTTTTGAGCATTTCTCCACTAAATGTCACTCCAGTGTCGAGATTACTTGTTTTACGTGTCTCAGTTCCCTTGAAGAACCTAGCACTCTTGAAGGGGGCCCAAAACGCTTGAGTGGTCAGCTCTTATTTTGCGTTTACTGGATGGGTCTGTTATTATTGTGCGTGGATTCCCTGTAGGTGTTTTTCCCTCCAGACACTCCCTGCATGGCTCCCAGTCGCCTGGTGTGCCTACCTAGCAGGGAGGAGCAAGTGCCCTTTATCTTTAGAGCTGAGATACTCAGTCTCTCAACTGCCTATGAATATGACAGTTCAGTTTCTCCAGTGCAAACGCATAGCAGCCAAATGAAGCAGTTCAAGAAGGCAAAGGTGTAAGACCCCTTAGAACCCCTTTTTTTCCTTTCTTTTTTTTTGTTTTTTTAACTAATATACTTCCATACTTTTAGTTTCTTAATTACTTGCACAATGAGGAAACAAACACTACACCTTATTCAGAGAGCAAACTAGCCCCCTGCTTGAGGAGCGCAGGAACCGCCACTCCCCGCTGAAGGAGCGTGCAAAAATGCGACCGCCCCTCCCTGCTGTTGACTCAGCGCAGAAACTGGGACTCCTCATGCGTGACCTGGGAGCCCCACCTAAGGAGTGGGAGAACCACACCCCTCAAAGGAGAGTAAACCGCTAATCATCGCTAGGAGGATAGCAAAGACCGCTACTCCTGACTGAGAGGAGAGCAAACCGCTGACCCTCACTGGGAGGATAGCAAAGACTGCTACTCCTGACTGAGAGGAGAGCAAACCTGGGTTACCCAAAACAGACAAACATACAAGACAGACGAACAAGAAACCAGCTTAGAAATAAACCAGACCGTCTACCAAATTTTGGGAGGTCCAAGGCCAGAGGACTTACCGGATCTCCCCAGAGGAGAGACTCGGAGCTGGAGAGGGCACAAAGGGCCCACTGCTGGTACCAGGCACCGGGTTCGAAGCATCCCCTCAGAAGATCTTTGGTTCATCTCTGATCCCTTCGTGGTCGCCATCTTGTCGACAGAAAATAAATAACCAACTGTAAAATTAATAATTAATAATTAATGCGGTTTATTTCCAAGCCAAGTGTGAGTGACCTAGGCCGGAGAAGAGGCATACTTGCCTTTTCTCGGGGTGATCATGTGCAGAGGTTCTTTTTATTTGCTTTTGAGATTGACAGACAACATTTAGTGAAAAGATTTTCCATTGGTCTGGCCCAAAAAGGCGGGACATGTAGAAGCGGGGGCTTGTAGGTTATAGGTGGGTTTTACAATTTTTAGGTTGGTGATTGGAAGGGAAGACCCATGTCTTAGTTAAAGAAAGGCTTAGTCTACATCTCAAGGAAAAGGGAAGTTCTGTGTCTTGGGAAGAAATAAGCAAAAGAATACACTGTAATCAGTTGAAATCTACATCTCAAAGATACTATGCCAGGAACAGGAGGTAGGAAGAATCCTGTTAATAGAAAATAAATGGTCTGTTAATGTTTGTGGGCATGACTTCCCCAGTCCCTTTTGGAAAATAGAAAAGGTAGTCAGACTTCTGTCCACAGAACCTAATATTCCTGAACTGGTTCAAAATCTCATGGCCACACTTCCCATATATATTTTGAGGCTTTAAAGGAAGCATTCTTACTCTGATTTAAAATATATGGTGGGGCCAGAAGGTTGCATAGTGGTTAAGACACTGAATTTCCATATGGCTGACCACAGTATAAGTCTCAGGCCTGGAAGCTTGAAAATTATGCTGGGCACATGTGCATGCATGCTCAAAATCTTGAGAGGAAAAGGTAGAAGAGATGGTAGTGTGGCCATTCTTTGTGGTTTATATATGGTGGGGGACTTTAGACACCCATGACTTCTCTGCAAAGTACAAGCTACAATATCCTAGTCAGAAGTGAGCACCCAGATTCAGCACTGTGATTCTAACATTACCTGAATGTCAGGGGGTCAGAATCTCAATATGCATGTGGGCCTCACTATACAGGTCTTCGTGGTAAAAGGACTGAGGTCCCAACAATCTCAATCATTCTGAGCCTCTCAAAGACTGAATATGTGGATACTGCTGATGGAGAGGACAATAAAATATACTGACTTTCTCTCTTGAAAGAAATGAAAAAACTTTGAAAATAAGAAAAAGAAAGATTAATAAAAGGATAACAAGGCAGAACAAGGCAGAACATCCTGAGTTCAGAATTCTTTTTTTTTTTTTTTTTTTTTTTTTTTTTTTTATTATCTATTTTTTTATTACATTGAATTACATATAACTTTACAGTGTATTACATTGCTTTTTCAAAAGGGAATGCCATGCATGTCAGTCAGTACAGAGACATTAATCTCCCCGCTTCAACATTCAATATCTTTCCTATGTTTCCCCCAATCATTATTATTATTATTCTAATTATTTTTTATGATAAACATGATTTTTTTTTTCCAATTATCAGATCATAAAGTTCCCAACAATA
Source organism: Tupaia tana (assembly GCA_026018925.1). Classification (NCBI taxonomy): domain Eukaryota; kingdom Metazoa; phylum Chordata; class Mammalia; order Scandentia; family Tupaiidae; genus Tupaia; species Tupaia tana. The sequence goes on from JAKSZU010000736.1 coordinate 11,704, forward strand.
GGAAACGTAGACTGCACTCAGGGCTGGACCAAGGGTGGGTCTCGTGCAGCCCCGCAAATGTAAGTGAATCTCCATGGAACACAGTTTCAGGAACGCGGCTCAGGAAAGCAGAGACGGCCATCAGCGGTTGCGGCACGCGGGGCAGATCCCGGCCACGGCCCGCGGGGGCAGAGCCCCGGCCATGGCACGCGGGGCAGAGCCAGGCCACGGCACGCGGGGCAGAGCCCCGGCCACGGCACGCGGGGGCAGACCCCGGCCACGGCACGCGGGGGCAGACCCCGGCCACGGCACGCGGGGACAGAACCCCGGCCACGGCACGCGGGGACAGACCCCGGCCACGGCACGCGGGGGCAGAGCCCCGGCCACGGCACGCGGGGCAGAGTCCCGGCCACGGCACGCGGGGGCAGAGCCCCGGCCACGGCACGCGGGGGCATGCAGAGAGCCCCGGCCACGGCACGTGGGGGCAGAGCCCCGGCCACGGCACGCGGGGGCAGAGCCCCGGCCACGGCACGCGGGGCAGAGCCCCGGCCACAGCACGCGGGGCAGGCCACGGCCACGGCACGCGGGGCAGAGTCCCGGCCACGGCACGCGGGGGCAGAGGCCCCGGCCACGGCACGCGGGGCAGAGCTCCGGTCAGGCCGGACCTCCGGATAGGGCATGCGGAGCAGAGCCCCGGCCAGGGCACGTGGGGGCAGACCCCTGGCCACGGCACGTGGGACAGGACCCCGGCCACGGCATGCGGGGCAGAGCCCCGGCAACGGCACGCGGGACCGGGCCAATGCATGCGGGGCAGAAACCCGGCCACGGCACGCGGGGACAGGGCCCCGGCCACGGCACGTGGGGCAGACCCCGGCCACGGCACGAGGGGGCAGACCCCGGCCACGGCACGCGGGGACAGGACCACGGCCACGGCACATGGGGGCAGGCCCCGGCCACGGCACACGGGGCAGACCCCGGCCACGGCACGCGGGGACAGGACCACGGCCACGGCACGCGGTGCAGAACCCCGGCCACGGCACGACGGGGCAGACCCCGGCCACGGTACGAGGGGGCAGACCCCGGCCACGGCACGCGGGGAAGAACCCCGGCCACGGCACGCGGGGCCGAACCCCGGCCACGGCACGAGGGGGCAGACCCCGGCCATGGCACGCGGGGCAGAACCCCGGCCACGGCAGGCGGGGACAGAACCCCGGCCACGGCATGCGGGGCAGAACCCCGGCCACGGCACGCGGGACAGGGCCCCGGCCACAGCACGCGGGGGCAGAACCTGGCCACGGCACGAGGGGGCAGACCCCGGCCACGGCACGCGGGGTAGACCCCAGCCACGGCACGCGGGGACAGGACCACAGCCACGGCACACGGGCGCAGACCCCGGCCACGGCACGCGGGACAGGGCCCCGGCCACGGCACGCAGGGCAGAGTCCCGGCCACGGCACGGGGGGCAGAACCTGGCCACGGCACGCGGGGGCAGACCCCGGCCACGGCACGCGGGGTCAGAGCCCCGGCCACGGCACGCGGGACGCGGGACGCGGGACAGACCACGGCCTGGGCACGCGGGGCAGAGCCCGGCCACGGCACGCGGGGCAGAGCCCCGGTCGGGCCGGACCTCCGGATAGGGCATGCGGAGCAGAGCCCCGGCCACGGCACACGGGGCAGACCCCGGCTAAGGCACGCGGGGCAGACCCCGGCCAAGGCACGCGGGGTCAGAGCCCCGGCCACGGCACGCGGAGCAGAGCCCCGGCCACGGCACACACGGGGCAGACCCCGGCCAAGGCACGCGGGGCAGACCCCGGCCGTGGCACGCGGGGTCAGAGCCCCGGCCACGGCACGCGGGACCGACCCCGGCCAAGGCATGCGGGGTCAGAGCCCCGGCCACGGCACACGGGGCAGAGCCCCGGCCACGGCACGCGGGGCAGACCCCGGCCACGGCACGCGGGGCAGACCCCGGCCATGGCACACAGGACAGAGCCCCGGCCACGGCACGTGGGGCAGAGCCCGTCGGGCCAGACCTCCAGACAGGGCACGTGGAGCGGAGCCCCCGCGCCCTGACCCCACACCCCAGCACGTGGATTGGAGCCCCCGCGCCCGCCTCCCCACCCCCACGCGCCGGCACGCGGGGCGGAGACCTCGCCTGCCGCCCCTGGACGTTTAATTGTATCTAGTACTTCTTGCATATTATTCTCAAAGTTTTGGGCCATTTTCTCAGTCTTTATGGTGGACCTTTCTAGGCCAGTCATTTTCTCTTCTACATTAGAGATTCCATTTTCTGAATGATCTAGTCTGCTTTTAATACTTTCAAGGGAGATTTTGACTTCTTGTATTATAGCCTTCATCTCTAACAGCTCCATTTGATTCTTTTGTAAAGTGTGAAACTCCTCTTGTAGATCTTGCATGAATTTCCTCACCTCCTAGAACTCTTCAACTCCTTTCTCCTTCCCCTTCAGCAGTTCCTTGTCTCTCTTCTCTTCGATCTCTGTTAGCTTTGCCATTATGAATGATCTGAATTGTTTATCAGACATTTCCATGAATTCCCTTGAACTGTGTGTGGATGAAGAGGAGCTATCCGTTTCAATTGGAAGAGGGGCATTTTCCTGCTTCTCCATATTTCTTGTGGTCCTGCAGCGATTTCTAGTCATCTGGTGGATGGTTAGTTTCTTCCCAAACTTTTGAAGTTTAATATGAGGGTTGGGAAGTGTGCAGAAAAGGAAGCAGAGAGAGGGAAAAAATACCAACAACAACAACAACAAAAAAAAAAAACAGACAAGAAACAGAGAAAAAAAAGAGAAAAGCTTTGGAATAAATCTAAAAAAGAAAAGTTAATATTAAAAAAATTTCAATAAAAATCAAAAATTAGAAAACCGCGCGCACGCTAGCATGTCTAGATCTCAGGCCCTAACTGATGTCCCACTCCTAACGCCCAAATGTCTAGATGTCAGGAGCCATTGAGCAGGCTTTCTCTTGAAGAAGGGCTGTTCTGGGAGAAGCAGAGGGGATTATTAACAAAACAAAGGCCTAGGAGGGAGGGGCCAAAGGGCCCTGTAAGAAGCCTCACCTTGAAAAATTCTAAAAAGCAAAAATTAAAAAAAAAAAAAAAAAGACAGACAGACAGACAGACAGAGAGAGAGAGAGAGAGTGAGAGGTAGAGAGAGACAAAGATTGATTCAGAGACAGGAGATATGAAAGGGGTTTTCCTACCACGTGGGTTTTGTATGCTGGAGGCCCAGTTAGGAGTGGGACATCTTTCTTTCTCCCAGAATGTCTAGATCTCAGGCGCCATTGAGCAGGCTTTCTCTTGAAGAAGGGCTGTTCACGTGGGTTTTGTATGCTGGAGGCCCAGTTAGGAGTGGGACATCTTTCTTTCTCCCAGAATGTCTAGATCTCAGGCGCCATTGAGCAGGCTTTCTCTTGAAGAAGGGCTGTTCACGTGGGTTTTGTATCCTGGAGGCCCAGTTAGGAGTGGGACATCTTTCTTTCTCCCAGAATGTCTAGATCTCAGGCGCCATTGAGCAGGCTTTCTCTTGAAGAAGGGCACGTGGGTTTTGTATGCTGGAGGCCCAGTTAGGAGTGGGACATCTTTCTTTCTCCCAGAATGTCTAGATCTCAGGCGCCATTGAGCAGGCTTTCTCTTGGAGAAGGGCTGTTCACGTGGGTTTTGTATGCTGGAGGCCCAGTTAGGAGTGGGACATCTTTCTTTCTCCCAGAATGTCTAGATCTCAGGCGCCATTGAGCAGGCTTTCTCTTGAAGAAGGGCTGTTCACGTGGGTTTTGTATGCTGGAGGCCCAGTTAGGAGTGGGACATCTTTCTTTCTCCCAGAATGTCTAGATCTCAGGCGCCATTGAGCAGGCTTTCTCTTGAAGAAGGGCTGTTCACGTGGGTTTTGTATGCTGGAGGCCCAGTTAGGAGTGGGACATCTTTCTTTCTCCCAGAATGTCTAGATCTCAGGCGCCATTGAGCAGGCTTTCTCTTGAAGAAGGGCTGTTCACGTGGGTTTTGTATGCTGGAGGCCCAGTTAGGAGTGGGACATCTTTCTTTCTCCCAGAATGTCTAGATCTCAGGCGCCATTGAGCAGGCTTTCTCTTGAAGAAGGGCTGTTCACGTGGGTTTTGTATGCTGGAGGCCCAGTTAGGAGTGGGACATCTTTCTTTCTCCCAGAATGTCTAGATCTCAGGCGCCATTGAGCAGGCTTTCTCTTGAAGAAGCAGTTCAGAATTCTTTACTTCTCTCATTTCTGTGCACACTTGCTAATTCTTAAGTGGGATTAATGACACACACACATGTACATATAAAAACTACATTATTACATAGTTATAAATACATTTTCTATAGATATAAACAACAACTTACCAAGTATCTAACACCTGTTGAGTTGGCCTTATCAGAAAACTTTTATGTGCAGATTGTATCTCCAAGATATTAAAAGGGAAAAACCCACCCAGTATCAGGTCTCCATCCTTGTAGACACTTGGCTTCAGGTATACAAGACAGCTCTTATATTCCATTGCACAAGCCATTTGTAAAGGCTGTAGAAATAGGAAAATCAAAGGTAATGACCTGTCTGAGCTGATCCAACACAGATGACAAGTCATATGTGTATGAGCTGAGAGGGAGATGAAACTGGATTGTGCCTGCAATCTCAGTCTCTGTTGGGTGAGGCAACTCTGTGGGGGACACAGAGAATTCTCACTTCCCTGATCTGCCTTTGAGCTCTCCAAAGTATGTGCCAGACTGGCATGACAGATATGGACATAGCCAGAAGCATTTAAAAAGGCATTTCCACAAGAGCCATGGTGATGAGATTCACTCTTAATCTAAGCAGCTCTGGCTTCCCTGTCTTTTTACTGTTTCATTTAAGTTCCATCCAAGAGATCTGAGGATTTCACTGTCCTGGGGCTCTGCACCTATCACCCACCATTTTGGTAAAAAAAAAAAAAAAAAAAAAAAACCTTGGGAAAAACATGTTTTGGATTGTTTTAATTCCCTAGACTTTAAGATTTCATAATGGCCAAGTAAAACTTTGGGGATAATCCCATCCTGAGAAAATAAGCTTTGTAATGTTGTAACCAAGAGAGGCCAAGACTATTGTCAAGATTTTTTAAATGTTGTTAAAATTCACAAAAATTGGAACCACAGGTTTTATAATGGTTAAGGCACTGGAATCCCTAACTGTGTCTAGAGTCCTGGACTCAGCTTAAAACTCACACCAGTCCTGTATGTGTGCATGGCCATAACCCTGAGGGGATAACGGAGGAGAAGGGACTGTGGTGTGACCATCCCCCCTGGGGGATTTATTTTCACTTTCAGTCTCTATGGTTCTCTGGTGAGCGTCTATGCCCTATCAAAAAAATATATTTTTCTAAATAAATAAATACGGGCCAGCAAGTGATGTGTGGTCAAGGTTCTTGACAGTCACATGGTTGACTGAAGGTTGAGTGCCAACCTGGTCACTTGCTTTCTTTCTCTCTCTCTCTGTCTCTCTATGCTGAATACATATGCACTATAGCAAATGTCGATGGAAAAGTAACCAACTGTAAAAATTAATAATTAATACTCAATGTGGTTTATTTCCAAGCCAAATGTGAATGACCTAGGCCCTGAGAAGAGACATACATACCTTTTCTCGGGGTGATCATGTACAGGGGTTCCTTTTATATGTTTTTGAGATTGACAGACAACATTTAGTGAAGAGATTTTCCATTGGTCTGGCCCAAAACGGTGGGACATGTAGAAGTGGGGGGGGGTCTTGTAGGTTATAGATGGGTTCCACAAGTCTTAGGTTGGTGATTGGAAGGGAAGATCTGTGTCTTGGGAAGATATTAGTTTTAAAAAAAGGCTTAATCTACATCTCAAGGAAAAGGGAAGTTCTGTGTCTTAAGAAGAGATAAGTAAAAGAATATACTGTAATCAGTTGAAATATACATCTCAAAAATACTATGCCAGGGACAGGAGGTAGGAAGAATCCTGTTAATAGAAAATAAATGCTCTGTTAATGTTTGTGGGCATGACTTCCTCAGTCCCTTTTGAAAAGATTTTGGAAAATAGAAAAAGTAGTCAGCCTTCTGTCCACACAAATAAAAGCATAGTAATAAATAAAATAAAATGAATAATTCTTTTTAAAAAAATACAAAATATTAAGATCCACAATATTCTAATTGTCTGATGCCTTAGCAGGAAGGGAAAGAAATAATGTCAGTCATCAATGCATCCTCACTAGTGCACAGAAGACATTTCATTGTTATGTCCAACATGACTCTCAGATCTGCAACTCCATCTTGGCAGAAATGAGACATATGATTTACAAAGCAGTAAGATAATTTCAAGATTCCTCCATGGCTCCTGAGAACTAGTGATTTTAGGGAATAAAAGAGAAATGAAGATTTTCTACTGATAATTCAGCCTCCAGCCCAAAAACTCGAGTGGAGAGGAAAGGGGAAGGCCTTCAGAAGAAGATTCCTCCTTGGCTCCTGAGAACTAATGATTTCAGATAAAAAAAGAAATAAAGATTTTCTACTGATAATTCAGCCTCCAGCCCACAAACTCGAGTGGTAGAAGGCCTCTCACACCTTATTTCTGTCTCTCTCTCCTCCTCTATCTGTGTCTTCTCTTTTTTTGTAATTTTTTCTTTCTTAAATTTTTACGGTAATTTTTCAGCTTTTAGCTCTCCTTTATCTTGTTAATAACCCCCTCTCCTTTTCCCACCCAGGGAGGCAAAGGGCAGGCCTTCAGAAGAAGATTCCTCCATGGCTCCTAAGAACTACTGATTTCAGGGAAAAAAGGAAATAAAGATTTTTCTACTGATAATTCAGCCTCCAGCCCACAAACTCGAATGGTCAGGCAGGAGAAGCTGGGCCTTCAGAGGAAGGTTCCATATGGCTCCAGCGAACTAGATTTTTCAGGGAATGAAGATTTTCTACTGATAATTCAGCCTCCAACAAACGAGCTAGCGACTGAACTTCAAGAATTTGAAAGAAACACACCATCCATCAGATGACAAGAAATCACCGCCAGATCACGAGAAATATGGGAAAACGAGAATATACCCCTCCTCCAAGGGAAAAGAGTAACTCTTCTTCATCCACAAGCAGTGCGGTGAAAATCATGGAAATGTCTGATAAGGAATTTAGAGCATTCATAATGTCGAAGCTAACAGAGATGGAAGAGAAGAGAGATAATGAACTGCTAAAGAGAAAGGAGAAAAAAGTTGACGAGTTCCAGGAGATGAGGAAATTCTTGCAAGATCTAAAAGAGGAATTACACACTTTACAAAAGACTCAAACGGAACTGCTAGAGATGAAGTCTATAGTACAAGAAGTCAAAATCTCCCTTGAAAGTATTAAAAGCAGACTAGATCATTCACAAGATAGAATTTCAGATATAGAAGAGAAAATGGCTGGCCTAGAAAAATTCACCACGAAGACTGAGAAAATGGCCCAAAAATTTGAGAATGATATGTGAGAAGTACTAGATACCATCAAACGTCCAAATATCCGGATAATTGGCATTCCAGAAGGTGAAGAGACCCATAAGGGCATTGATAATCTATTCCATGAAATCCTGCAAGAAAACTTTCCAAACCTAGAGAGGCATTCGAAGATCCAGTCCCAAGAAATACAAAGGACCCCAAATAGAATCAACCCAAGAAAATCTTCTCCAAGACCCATTATAGTCAAATTGACCAAAATCACGAACAAAGACAAGATACTACGATTGGCAAGAAAAAAATGGCAAGTTACCTACAAAGGATATTCCATCAGGCTAACAGCAGACCTCTCATCAGAAAAAATGAGAGCGAGGAAAAAATGGGAAAATATACTCAAAGTGTTAAGGGAAAAGCAATTTCAACCAAGAATACCTTACCCAGCAAGATTATCCTTCATATGGGTAGAAAAGACAAGAACATTCTCAGATAAACAAAATCTGAAAGAATTTACCAGCACCAGACCAAATATTCAAGAAGTTCTCAATGGAGTGCTAGATCAAAAATATTAAATACATATCACCTAATCCCAGTCAGAATGTCTAAGATTTAAAAAAAATAACAAAAAATGATAAGTGTTGGCGGGGGTGTGGTGAAAAGGGAACTCTCTTACACTGCTGGTGGGAATGTAAATTGGTCCAACCACTGTGGAGAACAATTTGGAGATTCCTCCAAAATCTACAAATAGAACTACCATATGATCCAGCAATCCCACTCCTTGGTATCTACCCAAAGGACAAAAGAATACTTAATCGAAAAAGTGCTTGCACATCGATGTTTATTGTGGCACTTTTCACGATTGCTAAGTCATGGAAACAACCTAAATGCCCAGGAACTGATGAATGCTTAGAAAAACTGTGGCACATATACTCAATGGAATACTATTCATCCATAAAAAAAAACAACAAAACCCTGGCTGTTGAAAGGAAGTAGATGAATATGGAAGACTTACTGCTGAGTGAAGCAAGCCATGCTATGAAGGAGAGGCATTGTATGTCCCCACTTAATATATACCAAGTGTCTGCACTCTAAATATATATATATATATACATATGTATATATGTATATATATATATATATTTGAAACCATACTGCTTCTGTTGTTATAGAGTCATAAAAACTTTATTTTTGACCTAGCATTTAGCTCTAATCATATTTTTTCCTTCTACCATTGTTTATATGAAATATTGCTGATAACGTTTTATTGACTTTATTAGTTTATTTTTATATGTGTGTTTTTAAATTTTTATATATTTATTATATACAGAAAGATGTTTTGATTGATATAAACCTTGGGGAATGACTAAATTGAGCCATTTAACATGTGTTACCAGGGCTGTCAGGTGGCATAGTGGTTAAGGTGCTAGACTCCCACACGGCTAACCACTATTCAGGTTCTGGACCTGGTGATTTAGTTTCTCATTTTCCCTTTCTTTCTCTTTTCTCTCTCTCATACAAATTTTAATAATAATAATAATAATAATAATAATAAAATGAAATAAAATAATTCTTTAAAAACTATATATATGGTTTATATATATATATATATATATATATATATATATATATATATATAACAACTTATGTTTCTGAAAAGCTTTTCGCAACTTATGTTTCTGGGTGAGAACACAAAATCTACTCTCAGAATTAATTACAGTATGTAATTAATTCCATTGACATGGTGTACATTAAAATATTTGAACATGTGTCTATTGTCTAACTAAAATACTGTGTTCTTTTGAACAACACTTTTCAAACCTGGCTATCCTCACTTTATACTATCTGCCATTTTACTTTCTGTTCTATAAATTTGAGTTTTTAACAAATTACTTATACATGAGATGATGTGGTATATGTCTTGCTGTACCTGAATTATTACAATCAGCATAATGTTCTACAAGTTCATTCCTGTTCTTAAAATAACAGAATGATTTTTGTTACTTTCAGGGTACACACCTTCACCAGAGACTAAGAGATAGAGACACACTCCTCATTGGTGCATAGTCATGTTTCAATTCCTTCTCCATTTCTCCATTCTGTCAAAATTTTGGGAATGCACACACACATATACAGAGTGTGTTTCTTTTTTAATATATATTTCAAGTTCTTTTATTTATTCACATTATTTGTCTTGTGAAGTGAATATTCCAACATGTGTACATTTCTCCCTAGTCCAGTTGATAATATTATAACGTTATTTTCAACAGATAATACCCCATTTCTTTCTCTTATTAATGTTATGCCTCTCTATTTTTCTCCTCAGTGTCCTTCCTCAGACTTTATTTCTTTTGTTCACTCACCCTCTTCCCACCTATATCTGGTATTCATAACCATTTACTGTGTTTCTATATCCTTTAGTCATTCAGTTTCAGTCATAGAGTGGGGACATTCAGCATATATTAAGTGGAGTGTCTCTCTTTCATAGCTTGGCTTGCGTCACTCAGCAGTAAATCTTCCATACTCAACTTTCTGTTAAAAGCTAGGGTCTTTTTTTTTTTTTTTTATGGATGAGTAGTATAGTCCACAAAGTATATGTGCCACAGTTTTTCAATCTGTTCATAGGCATTTGGGTTGGTTCTATGTCTTAGCAATTGCGAATAATGCCACAATAAATATCGATGTGCAAGCACTTTTCTGAATAAGAATTCTTCTGTCCTTTGGGTAGATAACAAGGACTTTTTTCATTTTTCCTCAGTCTGCCTGTTGTTCATATATAGAAATACTATAGATTTCTGGATATTAATTTTGCATTCTGCAAATTTACTGTATTCATGTATTACTTCCAGAATTTTTTTCATGGAAACCATTGGGCCTTCTATGTATAAAATCATGTCATCTGCAAATAGAGAGTTTCCTCTCTTCTTTTCCTATTTGAATGCCTTTTACTTTTTCCTCTTTTCTGATTGTGTTGGTGAGGACTTCCAGTTATTGAAGAAGAGTGGGGAAAGTGGGCATCCTTGTCTTGTACCCGTTTTTAGCGGAAAAGCTTTCAGCTTTTCTCCATTGAGGATGATGTTCACTATGGGTTTTTCATAGATAGCTTTTATTGTGTTGAGAAAGGGACCTTCTATGTCTATTTTGCTGAGAGTTTTGATCATGAAGGGATGTTGTATCTTGTCAAATGCTTTTTCAATTAATATGACCATATGGTTTTTATCTTTCTTTTTGTTAATATGGTGTATTACATTTATGGTTTTGTGTATGTTGAACCAACATTGCATTCCTGGAATAAAGCCTACCTGATCGTGACGTATAATCTTTTTGATAAGTTGTTGGATACGATTTTTTAGTATCTTGTTGAGAATCTTTGTGTCTATATTTATCAGGGATATTGGTCTATAGTTTTCCTTCCTTGTCCTGTCCTTATCTGTTTTTAAGGGTAAGGGTAATAGAGGCTTCATAGAATGAATTAGGGAGAGATGCACCCTTTTGGATCTTTAAAAATAACTTGAGCAGTATGTGGGTTAGCTCTTCTTTGAAAGTTTTGTATAATTCAGAGATGAAGCCATCTGGACCGGGCATTTCTTTTTTAGGACGTCATTTATTATTGATTCAATCTCCTGGCTTGTTATGGGTCTATTCAGACTTTCTACATATTCTTGGCTCAATTTTGGTAGATTATAAGTATCCAGGTATTTGTCCATCTCATCTAGGGTTTTTGTTTCTTAGCATATAGATGAGCATAGTATCCTCTAATGATGCCTTGCATTTCTACTCTGTCTGTTGTTATATTGACTGCTTCATTGCAGATTTGATTTACCTGGTCCCTTTCTCTCTTCTTCTTAATAAGTCTGGCTAGAGGTGCATCGATTTTTTTTTATCTTTTCAAAGAACCAGCTTCTACTTTTATTTATCTTCTGTATAGTCTGTATAGTTTCTATTTCATTTATTTCTCCTCATTTCTTTTTTATTTCATTTCTCCTGGAGTTTTTTTGATTTTTCTGCTCTTGCTTTTCCAATTTTCTGAGGCACGATGTTACGTGATCCATTTGCCTTCTTTTCATCTTCTTATGTGCACTAATTTCTATGAACTTCCCTCTTATGACTGCTTTAGCAGTCTCCAAACATTATGGAAACTCGTGTCCTCATTGTCATTGGCTTCCATGAATCTTTTGATCTCAGTCTTTATTTCTTCAGCAGTTGTGAAGTCATTCAGGAGTTGGTTATTTAGTTTTCATGTATTTGTATATTTTTGAGGATTTATCTTGAAATTAAAATCAAATTTAATTCCATCATAGTCAGAGAAGATGCTGGATATAGTTTCTATGCCTTTGAATCTGTAGAGTCTTGCCTTGTGCACTATCTTGTGGTAAATATTTGAAAAAAGTCCATGTGGGTGTGAGAAAAAAGTATATTCCTGTGGGTGGGTTTTGTATGGAAAGTTTTATAGATGTTTGTTAAGTCCATTTAATGTATGTCATTTATATCCTTTATCTCTACCTATTTTTCGTCTAGATGATCTGTCTAGAGGATATACTGGAGCATTGATGTCTCCAACAATTAGAGTATTGTAATCTATCTCTCCTTTTAGATCTAACAGTCTTTCCTTTTTGTATTTGGGTGTTCCTGTGTTAGGTGCATAGATGTTTATAAGCATTATATCTTCTTGATTGATTGACCTTTTACTAAAATATAGTGCCCTTCTTTGTCTCTTTGAACAATTTTTGTTTAAAGCCTATTTTGTTAGAAATGTAAAGTAAATGTTTGTGGAAAAATGTAAAACTAAATAAATGAAAGAAAAAAAAAAAGAAATTAGAATCACGACTCCAGCTTTAATGTGATCCCCATTTGAATGGAAAACATTTTGCCAACCAGTGGGTTTTCTGTAGGCAACAAATCGAGGTTTTCTGGTTTTTTTTGTTTTGTTTTGTTTTTTATTCCCATTCAGGCAGTCTGTGTCTCTTGATGGAAGAATTTAATCCATTCACATTCACTGTTACTATTGACATTTCTAGACTTCTTCCAACATTTAAGTTGGCCATTGTCTTGGTTGCCTTTTATTCCTTTATTTCTGGCTGTTTATTCTTTAGTTTTCCTGAAATAGTAATCTCTTATGGGTTTCATAAAGAGCTAGTCTGGTGTTAGCAAATTCTTTCAGATTTTGTTTGTCTGAAAAGATTTTAATCTTTTTTTTCCCATATGAAGTATGATCTTGCAAGATACAGTAATCTTCATTAAAATTGTTTCTCTTTTAAAATACATCTTCTCATTCTTTTCTTGCTTGCCTTGTTTCAGTAGATAGGTCCAGTGTTAGCCTGATGGAAATACCTTTGTAAGTCACTTGTCATTTCTCTCTTGCCAGTTTTGGTATCATGTCTTTATCTGTGGTCTTGGCAAGCCTGGCTAAGATGTGCTTTAGGGAAGATGTTCTTGAGTTGATTCTATTTGGGGTCCTTTGTATTTTCTTGGGTCTGGATGCTTGAATGCCTCTCTAGACTTGGGAAATTTTCCTCCATAATTTCATGGAATAGGTTTTCCATGCCCTTATTAGTTTCTTCACCTTCTGGGGCAAAAATTATTTGGTTGTTTGGGCATCTAATGGAATCTCGTATTTCTTGTATGTTATCCTTGTGGGTTTTTTGTTGTTGTTGTTGTTGTTGTTGTTGTTATTTTCTGTATCTTTTCGGTGATTTTCTCTAGGTAAGAGGTTTTTATCTTCTACATCAGAGATTCAATCTTCATCATGGTCTAATCAACTTTTAATACTTTCAAGAGAGTTTTTGATTTCGTGTATTACAGACTTCATCTCTAATAGTTCCATCTGGTTCACCTAAGGCACACACACACCCTTCTTCTCTCGTCTGCCGTGCCACTCCGGCCCCACACGGCATGGCCCCGGCCCCGGCCCCGGCCCCGGCCCCTGGCGTGCTGCTGGTCGACCCGCCTGGCCGACCCGGACCCACAGGCGCGGAGACAACCCCGGCTCACAACACCCTGCAGATTCAATCTCCTAGAGCAGGTCCCCCGAAGACGTCTCGGCCGTGCCCGGGGCCATCCCGCCAGCGCCGCGGGCCTCTCGGAGCTCCGCCCCGGACACCGCGGCCACATCCCGTCCCTTGCCGGCGTCGCCAGAGCAACGAGCAACCTATATAAAAGCGGCCGCCAGGTGGCGCCCGACAACCGGCGCAAAACGTCAGCGGCGCCGCCGCCGCCGCCGCCGCAGATCCGACTCGCAGACCGGCGAGGTCGCTCTGCCGGCGGGCGCATCGGCGCACCGGCGGACTGCCTCCGGGCCCCGTCTCCAGCCACCCGGGCGGGCTGGCGGCAGCGCCACGGGACGCGGCGCACACGCGCGCGGGAACGAGCAGACGCCTCCCCTCCTCGGCCAAAAAAAAAAAAGAACCTAACTTCTTCAGAGCACGGGAAACGACCGGCAGAGAGCGCGCGCGCGGGGGCTGGGGGGGGGAGGAGGGGAAGAGATGGGCACGCCGCGGCGCTTTTTTTTCCTTTCCGTTTCGGCGCTTTTTTTCCTTTCCGTTTCGTTTCGGTTTTTTTGTTTGTTTGTTTGTTTGTTTGTTTGTTGTTTCTTTTTTCCTTCCTTCCTTTCTTTCTTTCTTTCAGCATGTACCGTATTGACCGACGGCCATATTTCATTTATGTATTTGATAACTTGTTCATTTACTTACGTACGTATTCATGTATGCATGTGTGCATTTATTTACTTTTTTTTTTCTTTTCCAAACTGCAAGGTCTTTTATTTATCTGCAGGTCTCTCATCAGGTCCAATCACCACCGGCTACAGTGTTTACACAGGAACAGCGCCAGATCCCCACGGGGAACAGCCCGTCTTATCATCTACCAGAAACGTCATCGGGCGCCCTCCCCCGCCCCCGTCTCTGTTGTTCAAGCGTGGGCTCCTCAGAACCCAGGAGTCCTGTCGTAGTTTGTGTGTCACTCAGCCAGGATGGCAGAGCCCAGTCCACAGGTTTGACAGAGCATCTGCATCATCGATGCTACAAAACCTCTAGCAGACAGTCGGTAAAGCACCCACCTTCTGCCACCAGAGCCCATGTGGGAAGGTTCCCAGTTCACCCCGGAGGCTTCTTCGTACACCTTCGTAGGTAGGGCATGTGCCACGTGATCTTGGGGTTGAGCCCCTGTTGGGGGCAGCATGTGTCTCCTCTCTCTCTCTCTCTCTCTCTCTCTCTCCCCCCCCCCCCTTCCTCCCTCCCAGAAATAAGTACAGAAACACACACACAGGGAGAAAGAAGGAGAGCCACACCTGGCTGCCTCGCTTGCCTGGCTACTTTTGAGAGTGGCTGCACCTCCCTCCTCACTTCCTTTTCTTTCTTTCTTTGTGTTTTGTTTTTGTTTTTGTGTTTGTTTTTGTTTTCCTTCCTCCAATTTGCTACATGGGACACATGTGCTGCCCAGGGAGGAACAGAGAAAGACACAGAGGAAGAAGGAGAAAGCACCGCCCACCATAAGACTCGATCACTCTGCAACCCCTTCTCCTCCATCCCTTCCTCCTCTTTTGGACTTCAGGTATGTGTGCGTGAACATGTGTACACACACAACCCACACCACACACACACACACACACACACACACACAATAAAATGGTCAGTTTATCCAAAGAATTATTTTATTTAGCCTTTACTTATCCATTTATTTATTTTAATTTGCCCAGAGAGTGGTAGCGCGCGCGCGCGTGTGTGAGAGAGAGAGAGAGCGAGCGCGCGCGAGAGAGAGCAAGCAATCTGCCAGGTCTGTCTGGGACTCGAAACGAGGTCGGCCGTGTGGGAGTCCAGCGCCCTTCACCACCATGACAACTGCTAATCCCAAATGGTGGGTTTTCAGGCCACCAGATCCAGGACTTAAACTGCCCCATCCGCCATGTGGAATCCCTTAACCTCCAAGCCAAAGGCTCCCCAGGCTGTACCCTGATCACATAACCGCTTCCCCCCCCCCCCCCCCATGGGGCAGCAGTGACCCGCGTCTCTCAGAACATCAGCATCCTACGCTACGTTTCAAGCTCCAATACCCAGGGAGTTCACAGGGAGGCCAGCCAAAGGGAAAGGGCATTCCCACCCAGGGCAGGGTCGGCGTTGGGGTCCCAGAGCTTTGCTCTCTACCACCGCACCAACTTCGGACCCGGCACGCGTACAGGACGACGAGTCCAACGTGGCAGGAGGGTGCACGGAGGCTGCGTGCAGAGCTCCTGCCACCCCCTGCTAGGACAATGCCAGCGAAGGGGCCAGCAGCCGGCTCGCTGGAGAAAGCAGCTGGATCCCACGTGGCCAACCAGGCTCTTAGAGTCCGGTACCAGGCCTCCTGAGGAACACACCCAACCCATGTGCGTGCGGGGGTGGAGAGGAGAAAGGACTACAGCAAGCGTGGCCCTCCCCCCGGACCGGCAGCTGAGTGGCAGGGGGGCCTGTCTCTGTGTCTGTCTCTGTCCCTGAAACGCACATATACCACCCTAGGGCAAAGAACGACAGCACCATTAAACAAGGTCAGAAGTCCCAGGTTAGGGTGGCGCCTCCTGTGTCAAGGACAGAAGAAGGGAGGGGGAAAGGAGGGAAGGAGTTTTTCACCGGGGAAACAGGGGAACAGAACTCTCACCGCGGCAGCACGCCCGCTCCGTCTCGCCACGCTACGGGGCTGTAGAGAGCCTCCCAGTGCTGCCCGGCTCTGTGGGAAAAGGTCGGATTAGGCCCCCATAGTCTCGCCGCCCGCCGCCCTTCCTCAGGCATCCTCCTGGCCACCACCACCTCAGCCCCTCACCCCCCCGCCAGTCCCTAAAACAGTGGCCGCTAGGTGCCGCCCCAGGACCAGCGCTGGCGTCGACAGCGAGGGAGGAGAAAGGGGGACTTGGAGAGCTGGGGGGGGGGGGGGGGCGGACGGGGCGGGGCGAGCTGGGGGGGTGGGGTTCTTCTTCCCCAGCGTTTTTTATTTATTGAGGTATTTATTCACGCATTTTTATTTATAAATCTATTTTCCGTCAACATGTGGGACGGTCTCAATCCATCATCCGGGATTGGAAGGCAAGCCCGTTGTCCTCAAGGCTTCATTTCTGGGCTGGAGCTGTGTCGATAAAGACGGAGGCGGGCCACATGGGCACTGGGCGCCCCATAGGTGAGAGGCGAGCCACGTAAAAGCGGCCTTCGGTCGGCAGGTGGCGTTGTGCTGAAGGCGACTGGACTTCTCCAAAAAGCTGATGGAGGTCTGAATCCTGTACTTGGCAGCGTGCTCTCTCTCTCTCTCTCTCTCTCTCTCTCTCTCCCTCCCTCTCTCGTCAACCTGAAAATAAATAATTAATTAATGACAATGAACAAAAGTAAATAAAATAATTGTCTCTCAAAAAAAAAATTAAGGCAACCTCCGGTGTCTCCCCGCCACCCTTCAACAAGCGCAAAGATCAGTGTGAGCCGTCTGGGTAGCAGACCGTCCAGTGTCTTCAGAATCCTAACAGCTCCCGCCTTCACTCATCCAACCTTGTGTCTTGATATTCCCACCTTACCGAGTTCCTAAAAAAGGGTTTCCCAGTTTTTCTTTTCTCTATATAGAGGGAGGCCCATTCAAACCAGTGACGAAGCTGGCCTGTCAAAATTGATCTTTTGCTGCTTGGAAAGCAAGCTTGCAGATGGGAAACTGGAGCATTTTGACTAGAGGGTAAGGTAGGTGGGTTGTTACGGGATTTTTCTGAGAGGATTTCCAATGGGAGAGCCTTTGCAAAGAGGTTTCTACTAAGGACCCATGCTTATCTTTTCTCCCCCACACTGAGTAATCAGGTATTTCCTGGGGAATTACTAAGCTTATTAACAGAAGTCAGTATATTTATGTTAATCAGATTTTTCCTTTTCCAACAAAGTTAACTTTTAGCATATATCAGTAGCTTATAAACATTTACAAAACTAAGCTCATTGAACGTATTTTCTAATGCACAGACCAACCCACCAGTTTTCATTCCAATGAAATGGGAAAGACTAAAAATACGCATAGTTGAGGTGTTTAACTTAATGAGATTTATTACAAAGACTCGGAGACCAGCAGATGGTGTAATGATTACATTACTTACACACTGAATTCCCATGTACTTGACCATGGTTCGACTCCAGGACCTGGCGGATTCAAACGCACGCCAGCCACGTATACGTTCACTCATGACTAAAATCCCGAGAGGAGAATGGAGGACAAGGGATTGTGGCGTGGTCATCCGACCTAAGGGTTAATATCTTGCTTTCTGACTCTCTGGTGAGCACATGTACCCTGTAGCAAAAATCTCTCTGAAAGACAGACAGACTCCAAAAAGAACCAGGCAGCAATGGTCTCGTGCATACATGCTTAATATTGAATTGAATATTGAATTTCCACCTTTGTATACAGATTTTAACAATGTAACAATTTTGGTATAGGCTACCCGCATGCAAATCCTGTCAAACATTTTTCTTGCCTTTGATTTGATTCGGTTCAGTAGTTTAGAAATCCAATTAGTTTCTCTACAAACAGTAGAAATTTGTGTCTAGGTAAATAATTAGATTAGACGGGAAACCAGTTAATTTACTTATTTACTTTTGTCAATATATGAAAGGAAATTTTATTGTTATTTTATTACATAACTATTAGTGAATACACTACATGGGATTTTCATAAAGGACAAGTGAGCCACATTTCTGATTCCTCCGAGAACCTCGGTGTCATCTGTGTCTTTTGGAGGATCCATCTTCTAACAACGTCTGTGATACTGTCCATGAGGATACCAGTGGTGCTTGGTAGTAAAGAACATTTTGCTAAGTTCTTCTATGTTGAGTCTATCTTTACAACTGTTCCTCCATGTATTGGTGGCCATCTTAATGTCAGCCTAGGCAACTAGCACTAAGAATCATACAGAAACAAAGATGTGGTGGCGCCTCCCAGGCACAAGTTATTCTTCTGAAGTACATGCACTTATGACTCTGCCATTGCGGTTAAGTGCCTAGCAACCCCTCTGTCAGGTGTATCTTATGAAACTTGTTTACTTGCCTGTATAAAACCCTGCTGCATGGCTGAGGGGCACCAGACCCTTACTTGAGTGTCTGGTCACTGTGACAGAACTTCACCTCTCAATAAACTTCTTTCCTATCCCTTTCAACATTTGGCTTCTCGTTCCTTGGCCTGTTCCTGATATAACATTCTATCATATGTCCTTCCTCAGGTGTTCACTTCTCTCTTCTGACCCGGATTTCAGCACTTGGTCAAGTGTTTCTCCATGATTGCACACAGGATCCCGTCTAGATGTAGGTTTTGTGTGTTCATAGGGAATGTCCACAGATGGGTCACAGCACACTATCGTCCTGACATCATATATCAAAGCAGGCTCCACTTTGCAGTTATAGTCAAATGGAAGAGGAGAACAGTTAGGCTTATAACAAAGACAATATAAAGCTCCATTTTAGGATGGAAAGAAATGTTTCAAGATAGTTCTCTTTCATTTCACCCCTTTTATCGCTACTGTCATGGTGTGGCAAGATGCTTCTTAGGGGGGCTGGCAGGTGACATGGTGGTTAAGGGTGCTGGATTCACACATGTCCAACCATGGTTCAAGTACCAGACCTGGCAGCTTGCTTTCTCTCTTTCTCTCTCTCTCTCACTCACTCTCTGTCCTGCTCTGGTCAAATTCAAATAAATAAAGTTAAAAAACAATTATAAAACATTTAAAAGATGCTTCTTAGGTGGTACATAAAAAGTTGTTCCAAAGAGAAATTGCTTTTAAAATCTGGTTTTAGGTAGACTACTTTTAAACTCTTGATAGTAACTGTGAGCCTACCAAATTTCTGGATTAGAAAACTAATCAGCTTAAATGATTAGATTGTCAATCAAAAACCGTTCAGCTTTTCATACCCAGTTAAATGATTAGATTATCAGTTAGGAAACCAATCAGTTTCTCCATGGAAAATGGAAATTTTTACCTAGTTAATGATTATATTCTCAGAAAACTTTACTTATAAGACTCCATCCTTTTAACATGTTAGGATTATAAGACTGAGTTTCCTGGGGTTACTTTAACATCACATTCTCCAGAGAACGCTTTCCTGGAGTTTCTCATAACCAGAACAAGAGGGGAATCTAATTAGAGCCAATTTCCTTCCCTAAGGAAGGGACAGGACTTGAGCACAGATTGGGAAAGAAACTGATCAGCTGAGAACTCGAGGACACAGGGGTCTCTTGGACATGTGGAGAAATTCTCCTCCTTGTGACAGAAATGCAAGTGTAGACCCACTCAGACCCCACAGTCTGTGGGGTAACAGAAACTAAAACACATTCATAGGCACTCCAGTTTATCACAGTGTCTTCCTCCCTTTGGGCGAGTCCCAAACTGACAGCCCTGGTAAGGGGACCTGTGCAGTGACATGAGCTAAGAGCCCCTGCAGGGGACCATACAGCAACCAGAACTCAAAACTAGTGGCTCATATGGAAGACCATGGGAGGGGATCAGGTCCTCCCTTCCAACCAAATGGGGCAGGCATGACTGGATTCCTGAGTCCTGTGACTTTACCTTAGCTGGAAGTTTTGGCATGTGAGTTGACTTGATGTGTTCAGCCTGAGTTGGTCTGGTTCTCTGTTGAGTACAATGGGGACTGGTTGCCGGGGGCCCTGATGCCCTGAAGACCAGGGTAAAAAAAAGACCAGGGTAGCCTCCTCATTCAATTCTGGGGCCCCTTCATTCATGCAAGCCTCTTCCACCAAGTGGTAGCTCAAGGGAACAGCATGGTTGGTTTCCTATTCAGGGAACCAGAAATGTTGCAGGAAAACCAGGCCAAGGAGAAGCCAAGGCCAGTCAGCCTAGGAGAACTCAGGTCTAGAACACGAGTGCTCCAAGCAAGCTCATGCTCTCAAGTCTGGGCCCCGCAGGTGCAAGTCGCAAGGGTTACATAGTCGGGGTCCTGGGTGTGGCAGACTAGAAGAGCCACAAGACAGACACAGAACAGTTGCCATCCAGCTTGTGACGTTTCCCTGCAGTCGATTTACAAAGGTGGACTATGCACACTTCCTGTCTGCAGGAAGCTAGCAAACAGCATACATATCACTGACAAGGACTTAGTTACCCACCCACCTCTCTGCTTCATTGGCCATGTTCCAGCCACCACGATCATATTTCTTTACAAATTACCCAATTTCTAATATTTCTGTTAAGAGGTGGTATGGTGGTCAAGGTGCTGAACACTCCCACATGGCCAACCATGATTTGAGCTCCAGATCTGGTAGCTTGCTTTCTCACTTTCCCACTCTCTCTCTCTGATCAAATTAAAATAAATGATGAATAAATAAAATTTAAAAATATTTCTGTTAGCAGTGCAAATAAAGACTAAGGCAGAAGTCTTTTCTGGTGATTTTCAGTGGTTACATTCTATAAACTTGCCTCGAATCCTGACCTTGATCCTAAGTAGCTTCTAAAGTGATCACAGGGTGGGGTTGTGATGAACCTCAGGTCACAACATTCTCATCCAGCAACCCCCTCAATGCTCTCTGAGTTATTGGCAACATCCTTGTAAACAAACCAGTCTCACCAGGGCTTGATACCAACTCCTCTGCATCGCCCTCGACCTGTGAGACACTTAGCTGCAGCCTCCTGACCTGCAGGGACTGCCTCTCCTGGGAATTGAACGTTTTCAAACCACATAACCTTTGAGACATGTGAGCCAGCTAGTATGAGCCTAGAGGGCCTCCCATCTCCCTGCCCCAGAGGACATGACCATGAATTCCTCGGCTTTTCTCATAACCTGTCCCCTCCATTTTCTTCATGGGTCATCCTCGCATGAACCTACGAATCTAGCCACTTTCCTATCATGTTCGCTGTTTTCTTCAAAATGCAGATTTCCATTTCGTACTTTCCAGAGCAGTCTCTGCACAGGTGGCTGAACTCCTCCTCCCCCGAGTGTCCTGCAGTTTATTCATTAATCTTGAACTTCCGGCCAACAGTGCCGTAACTCAGGCCTGAACAAAGTTAATCTCATACATGGATTTTCTCTGAGGCACATCAAAGCTTTCTTGCTCTTAGGGATACCAGATACTACCTAGCAATTACACATGGAGGCCACTGTAAATAACAAAACCAATAACAACAACAACAACAACCAAAAAAATTATGCCACCATGTGGACCATGGTAAGAACACTTGGTAGCAGCATTTGCAGAGATGAGAGGTACTGTGGTCTTATCTGAGCTAGACCTTCATGTGTTAGATAACTCAAAGCTCTCCCTCTACTCTGTAAATGTCTAAGATGATTCCCTGTCTTCCTTTTGGGGTTACCGATACTTTCTAGGGAGGAGAAAAAATTACAGATACAAATCTTCTAGTGATGATGCCTGACTATAATGCCGCAGAAGTGGACGGAGGCCTGTCGCTGAGTTAAAAGATTGCTCTTGTCCTGGACATTGTGATTGCCACTGAATATCTTTCCATTGTCAAAGGGTGTGCATCTCATCAAGATTTTAGGCACACAATCACATACCACAGTGTGTTCAAGCCATAGAGCATATACTCAACAGAGACAGAGAGAAAGTGAGAAATGACCCCCTGGAGTTGTGGCCACTGCACAATCTCTTCTCCATTTTCCTCTCAGAATTTTGGGCATGCATGCAGGAACTCACACCCAGCTTTTTATTTAAGCCACCAAGTCCAAGACTCAAATTATTGACTTCTCATTTTCCCTCTCTCTGTCTCTCTGGCCAGTGCACTTGACCTGTGACCAAAAAAAAAAAAAAAATATTGTGTGACCAGCAGTTGGCGTAATTGCTATGTCGCTGGACTCCCATGTACTCAAACGTGGTTCAAGTCCTAGACCTGGTTGCTTGGCACGTATGCACGCACACCCTGTGTGAGCTTAAGCCACTGGGTCTGAGACTTGGATTGTGGTTGACTACATTGGAGTCCAGCGACATAGCCATTACGCTAACTGCTGGTCCCAGAACAAATGTGTTTTAAGTTTATTTATTGTATTTCTTTTATAAGAGGGAGAGAGACAGACAGACAGACAGAAACAGGCACCATGACGGGGTCTTGTCATGCTTTGATCTCCACCAGCCTTCTGGTCAGCCAGGATCAGGACACATGCCTACATGTTTCAGGCCCAGCCGGGATGCAAACCTTGCTCTCCCCTGTGGCCACAGCCCCGCAACACTTCACACGGCTCGTGCCACCAGGCCGAGCCGGGATGCAAACCCAACTCTCCCCTGTGGCCCCAGCCCTATCCCTGCAGCACTGCATATGGCCCATGTCACCAGCTGGGCCTGCACGGCAATCCTGGACTCCTTCGATAGTTACAGAAAATGATGTAATTCTAACGGTAGGTAGTTTTTCTAGTATAAAGGTCTTTGTAACCACATGTGCATGATGTCTTTGTTAATTCACATTTCCAGACAGCCTCCAGCCACTGTCTGCTGAACTCCGGCATGGAGTGGACTGTTCACAGGGGAACAGATTCAGAGAATGAAGGAAATGTGAGTCTTACTGGGCACGTGGCTTTATCTGTGGGCAAAAGCATCCTGACAGCAAAGGTCGTACTGTCAAAGAGAGTGACAGCACATCTCCTCTGCTGTATCATGATGCACCGGCACAAGAAAACTTGCCTGTGTCAGTGAGGCAGGCAGGCATGGCCTTCGAACCAGTGGGTGAGGAGGTGCTCCATTCACACCACGGTGACAACTCAGTGATGGGTGGGAGGACCTGCTCAGTGGCAGGCCGGTGACCCTCTCACAGCTAGTCTGGGACCTGAACTTCATATAAGTGCCTGTCCCAAACCTTAACACATAAATAGTGAGTCCACTCAGCAGTGTATACAAAGGGAAGCAAAAAGCTGTTCTCACAGGGCCTGGGTGCCTGGTAAACTCCCCAGAAGTCAACAAAGTCATTGAGTAAGTTTTTATGTTGGACTATCTAGTTACTTCTTCCATGAGACAGGAAGACACAGAGAGAGAGGCACTGTTAATGGGGTCTTCCCATCATGCTCCGCCCCAGCCTCAGCTGGCAAAATCAGCACACGACCATGCCCAGCATGTGGAGGAGCCTCCAATGCATGGACCTGGGACCTTCCTATACGGCCTCAGCCTCAGAGAACATGGCATTATCCATGCATCATCATGATGTTCTAATGTATTCTTTCTTTATATTGGGAATGAATACATTTCTCAGGATAAAAACAAGCAGAATAGCTGTTACCTATAGCATATTCAAAGAGCAGAGAAAGGGTTCCCAAACTGGCTCAACATTAATGACATAGATTACGTGTACAATATAGGACATGAGACTGAAAGAGCGGCGAGCCTGCCCTGAGCTCTGTATATATATGTAACACTCATACCCACTTCTCATTCCAAGTCAGAATCAACAGGCTCAACATTAACGACATAGATTACGTATACAATATAGGACATGAGACTGAGAGAGCGGAGAGCCTGCCCTGAGCTCTGTATATATATGTAACACTCATACCCACTTCTCATTCCCTGAGTCAGAATCAACAGGCTCAACATTAATGACGTAGATTACATATACTATATAGGACATGAGACTGAGAGAGCGGAGAGCCTGCCCTGAGCTCTGTATATATGTGTAACACTCATACCCACTTCTCATTCCCTGAGTCAGAATCAACAGGCTCAACATTAACGACATAGATTACGTATACAATATAGGACATGAGACTGAGAGAGCGGAGAGCCTGCCCTGAGCTCTGTATATATATGTAACACTCATACCCACTTCTCATTCCCTGAGTCAGAATCAACAGGCTCAACATTAACGACATAGATTACATATACTATATAGGACATGAGACTGAGAGAGCAGCGAGCATGCCCTGAGCTCTGTATATATATGTAACACTCATACCCACTTCTCATTCCCTGAGTCAGAATCAACAGGCTCAACATTAATGATGTAGATTACATATACTATATAGGACATGAGACTGAGAGAGCAGCGAGCATGCCCTGAGCTCTGTATATATATGTAACACTCATACCCACTTCTCATTCCCTGAGTCAGAATCAACAGGGAGGGAAGCACCAAGAAATTTATCTTTTTTTTTCTTTCTTTTTTTTTTAGAGAGAGAGAAAGAGAGAGAGATTCTTTGCTTTAGGGGATATGTGTTCACTAGAGAGACAGAAGTGAGAAATCATCCCCTAAGGAGTCATGAATGCGCTGTCGCAATAACAAAAAAATCATCCCAAGGGAAGATGGCCATGCTGCAACACCTTCTCCTCCACTGTTCTCTTGAGATTTTTGGCCACACATGCACATGTGCCTGGCCTGAGTTTCAAGGCACTAGGTCTAGGATTTGAACTGTGGGTTGCCATATGGGAGTCTAGCATCTTAATCACTACTCCACCAAGATTTACTTTTTTAAAGCTTTCTGAATCTTGGGTCAGTTGGTGATGTAGCAGTTAAGGCACTGGATCCCCACATGGTTGACTGGGTGATTAGAATCCCAGACATCAAAAGGAGAAGGGATAAGAAGAGGTTCTGAGAAACATCCTCTTCTCAGGGCTGCCCCATGGTCTGGTGGTTAAGGGAGCTGATACCACATGGTGACTGTGTGGCTTAAATCTTAGTCCTAGTGGCTTGAAAACATGCCAGGGACATGTGTGAGCATGTCCACAATCCTGATAGGATAGGTGAGATAAAAAATAAGGAGTTCTTCCCTGTTGGGAAGCATCTTTCTCCCTTTGACTCTCTGTCCCTCTCCCTCATTCTCTCTCTATTTCTCTCTAGTGAGTGAATGCACACTGTGGCCAACAAAGAAAAGAGAAAAAAAAATCCTTTTGTTTCTTAGTAGCATACTGAGTTCTTATTTTCATATTCTAGTTAATTATTTTGTACTCATTGTTTTTTTTTTAATTTATTTATTTGCATTCATTCTCTGAACATCATTACAGCATACAAAATGAGATTTTCCATCCAAATTACACTATATATTGTCTCAATCAAGCACATCAACAAACATGTTATTGTCAGCAAATGATCTTCCATTTCTTGTCTTCTGTATGTTTTGCTTTCCCCCCCCCCCATCCTAGATTCTCTATCTCTTACCCTCTGCCATCTCCCACTCTCCTCCCACAGTCTCTGGTATCTATGTTTGCTTTCTATACTGTTTTCTCCTCACATTTTATTGTAACGCCAAAGACCCTAATTGATCCAAATACCCTCATAGCAAACACAGGTGATACCCACATTTCCATGAACACAAGTCTTACTTTACGCATCCTATAAAGTAGCACCTAGCTGTGGCTACATATCCTACTGCAGTCATTGAATAGATATATATTTTTTTTCTGAAACTTTTTTTTTTGTAACTCAATTTACATTTCTTCCCTAAGCTTCATCACAGCATACAAAATGCAATCTCCCATCCAGTACACACTGCATAGTGATACAATCATGCACATTACAAAAAATTTTCCGTTACTAGTTCCTAGAATTACTTCCACCCCTCTTTCTGACCCTCTGTCCCTTCCCACCCTCCTCTCACACCACCTCCAGTGTCTACAATTGTCCTTCATTCCCTTCCCACCCACGTTGCATTGATCACACAATTTCCTACATAATCTAACTACTTTCAATGGTGAGTTCACTCATTACTACTAAGAAAACCAGTTTTAACTTAACTCAAAGAAATGCCAAGGAACTTTGCTTAAAGCCAGGAAACAAGTTAGGATTCTGTTCAAATGGAAGGTGCATGAACCTATCAGTCTCATGTACTTTTATCTTCTGTTCTGGTTCAATTTTCCTGATTAAATTCTGGGATATAATATTCAACTCCAGACTTGTCCCTCTGATTAAGTTGGCCACTTTCATAGTTTTTGGACTCTTATTTCCGTGTGTCTGTGTTTAATTTTCTTGATACAGCACACCCTTGAGAACTTCTGAGAATTTCTTGAGATCTGGTCTGGTGCTGGTAAATTCTTTCAGGTTTTGTTTATCTGAGAATGTTCTTGTCTTTTCTTCCCACCTGAAAGATAATCTTGCCGGGTACAGTATTCTTGGCTGAAATTGCTTCTCTCGTAACACTTTGAATATATTTTCCCATTCTCTCCTCGCTCGCATTGTTTCCGATGAGAGATCTGCTGTTAGCCTGATGGGATGGCCTTTGTAGGTAACTTGATGTTTCTCTCTTGCCAATCTTAGTATCTTGTCTTTGTCTGCGGTTTTGGTCAACCTGGCTATAATGTGTCTTGGAGAAGACCTTCTTGGGTTGATTCTATTTGGGGTCCTTTGTATTTCCTGGGACTGGATCTTTGAATGCCTCTCTAGGTTTGGAAAGTTTTCTTGCAGGATTTCATGGAATAGATTATCAATGCCCTTATGGGTCTCTTCACCTTCTGGAATGCCAATTATCCGTATAGTTGGACGTTTGATGGTATCCAGTACTTCTCGCATATCATTCTCAAATTTTTGAGCCATTTTCTCAGTGTTCGTGGTGAACTTTTCTAATCCAGCCATTTTCTCTTCTACATCTGAGATTCTATTTTCTGAATGATCTAGTCTGCTTTTAATACTTTCAAGGGAGATTTTGACTTCTTGTATTATAGACTTCATCTCTAGCAGTTCCGTTTGAGTCTTTTGTAAAGTGTGTAATTCCTCTTTTAGATCTTGCAAGAATTTCCTCATCTCCTGGAACTCGGCAACTTCTTTCTCCTTTCTCTTTAGCAGTTCATTATCTCTCTTTTCTTCCATCTCTGTTAGCTTCGACATTACGAATGTTCTAAATTCCTTATCAGACATTTCCATGACTTTCACCGAACTGCTTGTGAATGAAGGAGAGTTACTCTTTTCCATTGGAGGAGAGGTATTTTCTCGTTTTCCCATATTTCTCGTGATCCGACGGTGATTTCTTGTCATCTGATGAATGGCGTGTTTCTTTCAAATTCTTGAAGTTAAGCCTCAATGTTCAGGAGCAAGCAGACAGAGGTGTTCTAGAATCGGATTGCCATTCTGTTGTGATCGCTGGTGCAGCAGATTCAGTAGATATTGGGTGGAGAGACAAGAAAAAGGAAAATGAAAAAGAGAGAGAGAAACAACAACAAAAAGAGAGAAAGAAGACAAAGAAATAAAAAATTATAATTGCTTTTCTTTTTTTTTTAAAGAAAAAAATCACAAAATAGAAAACCGCGCGGCGCGCTTTATCTAGTTCCCAGTATCCATGTGGAAACTTCTCAGAGAATGGCTCAACTCTCCTGCCTGGGAGAAAGGAGCAGAAGGGATTATTAACAAAACAAAAGATGGAGCTGAGAGCCAGAGAGAAATTCTACCTTTAAAAAAATTGTAAAAAGGAAAAATTACCAAAAAAAAATGAGGAGACAGGAGCAGAGAGAGACAGAGAACTCAGAGACACAGAGACATAGATAGAAGGCCAGAGGGGCTCCCTACCACACTAGCTTTGCTTGCTGGAGGCTGAATTATGAGTAGAGAATCTTCATTTCTCCTGTGCCCTGAAATATCTAGTTCCCAGTATCCATCTTGTACTCATTGTTTTAACAAATAAACAACATTATATTCTTGGACAAACGGCAATTTTGTAACTTTTTGTTTGTAGTTGTCACATGTAAGGCAAGCAGTCTCCCTCCCCTTTTTTAAAGAGAAGTTTCTGATATAAGGCCTGTGCACTCGCCGGAGAGACAGAGACACACAAAGCAAGAGGTCACACCACAATCCTTTCTCCTCCATTCTCCTCTTGGGATTATGGGCATACACATGTGCCTGGGTCCAGGACTCAAACCACAGTTGACAATGTTGGAGTCCAGCAATGCAACCACTATGCCATCTACTGATCCCAAGGCAAGCTATCTTTAAGAAAATGAAAGTAAATATAGGAAGTGGAGAATAGGTGTGAATGACTGAAAAAGAAACAAGAAAGGAAAGAAAAGAGAAAAGAAATTCTATATAATTTTCTCTTCAAGTCATCTCCAGTAGTAAGTAAACTTCTTGTTGGAAATAAAAAATATGAAGCCAGCAGGTGGCATGGTGGTCAAGGCACTAAATTCCCACATGGCTTACTGCATTTTGAGTCCCAGACATGTGGTCTAAAAATCACACTGGGCACATGTGTGTGCATGCTCAAAATCCCAGGAGGACAATGGAAGAGAAGGGATTGCTGTGCGGCCATTCCCCAGGGAGGTGTTTTCTCACTTTCCTTCTCTCTGTCTCTCTCCAGTGAGTGCATGTAACTTATGACAAAAAATCTAAAAACAAAAAAGGGACCAGCAGATGGAGTAGTAATTATATCACTGGACTCCAACATGATGGACCGGGGTCCACATCCCAGACCCAGTGACTTGAAACTCACTCTGGGCATGTGTGTGTGCATGCCCAAGATCCCAGGAAGAAAAAGAAGAAGTCGGAATTGCGATGTGGCCGTCCCCACACTGTGGGTAATTCATCACTTTCCCTCTCACTGTCTCTGTCTCTCTCTAAGGCAAAAACCTCTACCAAAAAAAAAATTAAAATTAATGTAAAGGAATAAATAAGAATGAAATAAAAAAATTTTAAAA
Source organism: Tupaia tana (assembly GCA_026018925.1). Taxonomy (NCBI): domain Eukaryota; kingdom Metazoa; phylum Chordata; class Mammalia; order Scandentia; family Tupaiidae; genus Tupaia; species Tupaia tana. The sequence goes on from JAKSZU010000736.1 coordinate 40,650, forward strand.
TCTATCTGATTTTCAGAGTGGTTGGTCACTATCTCTGGGTAATTTGGGAATACATAATGGCTCTTTAAGTAACTGAGGGAAAATTCTCTAAGAACAGCTACCCAGAATAACCTGCAGACAGAATCAGAATCCCCTGTGATTTTTACTTCAGCCTCAATTCTCTGTTTGAAAAACAAAGGCTAGAATTCACCAAAAGTAGGCCAGCCCTTCAGGAAGCACTTAAGGAAACTACACCTGGAAACTAAAGGGAAACAAATAGAATCAAGAGACTACAAAACAAATAGGGGGAAAAAATGACAGGACTAAGTCCACATATATCAATAATGACCTAGAATGTGAATAGACTACAATTTCCAAATAAAAGATGCACATTGGTTTAATGGCTGAAAAGAAATGGAGCCCTCTATCTGTTATGAGAAACATCCCTCATTGACAAAGATATAGAGAGGCTAAGAGTGAAGGTCTGAAAAAAGTTGATTCATGCAAACAGAAATGGAGAACACTCAGGAATTGGGATATTGAGATCAGTCACAATGTGCTTTAGGAGTAGGAGTAACTCAAAGAGGTGGCTGAGAATTGACTTACGTCAATCTTCAATGATGGTGAATTCCCGGGAAATGACAGAGCAAAGGCAAAGGGTTCCCGCTTCTAAAGGGCAGCAAACGACTGGAAATTAAACACTGGGTCTTTGGGAAAATCAGGGTGCTTTTTGCATAGAAAAATACGTCATTACTTTTCTGATAGCCCCATAGATAAGGGAAACTAATGGAGTTAGGTCTACTCACAAATTCCTCTGGCAACCTAGAGGAAAATTTAGGGCCCGTCTTTTGCAAGAAGAGGAAGGATAGAGAGTTTTTCCTGCTTTTATTACTTCTTAAATTGCCTCAATTTGAAATTACTTTTAAGTCTAAGAGGCATATTTTGCGGTGACATTCTGGTGTCCTTCAGAGCCTAGCTTGTTGCATATGACAAATTTTAATGTGTTCATTCATTTGTATAGATCACACTTTTGGTGTTAACTCGAAAATCTCTGTGTTGCTCTTAGGTTTTCTTTCCCTGAAGTTGTACCTTTTTATGTTTTCCATTTAGATGTGTAATCCTTTGAAGCTGAAGTTTGTAGGAAATGTGAGGCTTAGGTCCAGGTTCTTCTCCCCATCCCGTGTCTGATTGCTGTACTTCTACATAGTAAAGAACTTCTGTGTTCTCTCATGGATTTCTCTGACACATTTGGCAAAAATCAGTTGGATGAATTTATTCTGGTCTCTATTATGTTCCATTGGTCAATGTGCCACCCTTTGTCATACCACATTGTGTTTATTAACCACACAGTTAAGTGTTAGACCATGGAACATGGGCCACTGTGGCGTGGTGGTTAAGGCAGCTGGATCCCACGTGGCTGATCATGTGATTCCAGTCCTGGGAGCCTGAAAAACACGTGAAGCTGTTGAAACATAGTTTCAGCTTTTATGAACAATAAATAACTGTTAATGTTCATCTAGATTCTAAGAACCTCAAGTTCTTTCTTTCCTCCATTCGGGGGATTCTTTCTGTAATTCTTATAACACGGAAATATTTATCTGGAGTATGTGAAACTCAATAGCCCTGTCAGGAGCATTATCAGACAGCAAATTCTGCAAAAAGGAATTGACTTTCTAAAATCTTCCAAATAGTAATGGAAAAATTTTTTGTTAATTCTTAATAGTGAGTTAAGGAGGGATAAACTGGAAAAAATATGCTCTTAAACATGAATTTGAAAGCAGTATTATAAATTTCAATATTTTGAACTTTAAATTTGGGTTGCAGACAGAAATGTTAGTAATGATAATAAAATTGGTTTTTATCACCTGCAAAATGAATAATTCAAACAGGATGCTTGCTGTCACATTCATTCTTTTTTTAATGCAAAAATATATGAATGTCATTTAAACCTGTGCAATAAGAATCTTTTTAAAATTGAAATATTAAGTTGATATTAAAGAAATGTTTGGGAATTTATTTTCTACATTGTTGTATTTTCTTGTTTGGAATAAAATATCAATATTCTATTTAAAAAAAAAACATGTGAAGTACATGAATGTGCATACATGCCCAAAATCCTTAAAAGAGGGAGAAAAAGAGGAGAAGGGGTTATAAAGTAGCAAGGCCTCATGGGGCATGCTTTCTCGTTTTCTGTCTCTCTCTCTTCCTCTCTCGAAGCGCACATGCCCTCTGAAAACATTCTTATTTTTATGAATAAAGGAAAAGAAATGGAAGACTTTATTTTTCTTTTAAAAATTGCCTTCAGGGACCAGCAGATGGACTCCCACGTAGTCAACTGCAGTTTGAGTCCCAGATCCAGTGTCTCCAATCTTACACCGGGCACGTGTGCATGCCTGTCCAAAATCCTGAGAGGAAGATGGAGGAGAAGGGATTGTAGCCATACTCCCTGGGGGGTGATTTCTCAGTTTCTGTCTGCCTGTCTTTCTCGATCTCTCTGGAGAGCATACATACCCTCTAGCAAAAATCTCTCTCTCAAAAAAATGCCTTTAGCTATACTTTTTTTAAAAAGAATTATTTTATTTAACTTTATTTATTTATTTTAATTTGACCAGAGAGGGACAGAGTGAGAGAGAGAGGGAAAGTGAGGGCTGATGTGAAGGTCACAGACAGCAGGGGGGCTGAGTAGCCTGTATCCACGTGGCTTTCTCTTGGCTGTTCTGGTACTTTCCTTCTGCTCCTATGACCCTGTGACTCCATCCTAGAGGCCCCACCCTCAGCACACTGCTGTACCCAAAGGCCCGTCCTGGGACACATGCAGAAGTCAGTTTTCACCTAGGACCTCTACAGCACGACTGAAGGTCATCCCAACATGAATTTCTAGGGGACATCCATTCACTACCCACTAAGACCAAATTCTAAAAGATGACACTTAAGAGGACAAACCGTGACCCAGACCATGAGACCATAACGTCTACCCCACCTTTGGCCCTAGCAAAATTCTGGGGTGTCCTAACGGGGACTTCCACAGCAGGTCCCTCGGGGGTGACCAACAGGAGCTGAAGCCAACATCTGCACCTGTGGTACCTGTAGGCAGTATTCGAGACCAGGTGTTGTGCGTCCAGGCCCCGTGGGTGATGGGCAGTGTTGCCCAGTGGACGCCGTCTGGAAGCGCTTACCTCGGCCTCCATCTCTGCTATGTGGCCATGGTCTGGCCAGTCACTAGATGCCCCTCCATGAATTAACTCAACCCAGGAGTGTTTCCTGAGTCTCCACCACCTCCAGCAGTTACGAGAGTTGGAGGAGTCAGACCTTCATGCTATGACTTCATGGGGACTTGGGGACTGGGTGGTTGATGGCTCTTAATGATCCTCGTGTTTATCTCTGTCCCAGGCAGGATGCACCAGGTCAGCCTCGCCTCAGTGAAGCTCTTCTTGTCAAAGGTATCAAGGACAACAGCCGTTGACATTATACGTCTCAGCAGAGATGCTGCGAGGCCTACAGCATGGTCACATACTATGAGCTACATAGACTGGTGCTACCCAGTGACACCAACGAACTAAACAAAATAAGAAAAAGAATAAAGACACAAATTAAAAAAGAACAAGGAGGAGAAATCTGTGGTCCAAGTCCCTTAGGTCCCTTAAAACCAGCTTCCTGTGTTGAGAACTTGAAACTTATACTCAGCCAGGGCCTTACATTGCTGACTGGAATTCTAATGATGGCTCTTAATGTGGTCAGAACAAGAAAGAGACCATTATGGCCTGGGATAGTTTACAACAGACTCTTCACTTTTGATATTAAAAATTGTATGGTTCTTTTATTTTTATTTACTTATTATTATTTTTTTTTTTGGAGAGGTTTTTGCTATAGGGCACGTGCACTTGCCAGATAGACAGAGAGAGAGACAGAGAGACAGAAAGCGAGAAATCATCCCCCAGGGGGGATGGCCATGCCGCAATCCCTTCTCTTCCATTCTCCTCTCGGGATCTTGGGCACACATGCACACGTGCCTGGTGTGAGTTTTTTTAAGCCACCGGGTCCGGGACTCAAACCACTGTCGACTACATGGGAGTCAGCGACATAGCCATTATGCTAACTGCTGGTCCCCAAAAAATGTATGGTTCTTGATTGTCATTTTATTTATATGAAAAATTATAGAAAGGCATAAAAAGTTATTTTCACTTATATATTTAATACACCATTTTCATAGAAGAGAGTGCATTTATCTGAAGTTAGAATTAATCCAGAAATAAGTAATGTATGGTTTCTTAAAAATGATTTAGAATGACTTGTGTTTTTTTTTTGGAGAGGTTTTTTTTGCTATAGGGCGCGTGTGCTCGCCAGACAGACAGACAGAGACATAGAGACAGAAAGCGAGAAATCACCCCCTGAGGGGATGGCCATGCCACAATTCCTTCTCCTCCATTCTCCTCTCAGAATTCTGGGCACACAC
>JAKSZU010000737.1:0-44988 GCA_026018925.1 Tupaia tana
TAGATATTTCAGGCACAGGAGAAATGAAGATTTTCTACTCATAATTCAGCCTCCAGCAAGCAAAGCTAGTGTGGTAGGGAGCCCCTCTGGCCTTCTATCCCTGTCCCTGTGTCTCTGAGGTCTCTGTCTCTCTCTGCTCCTGTCTCCTCATATTTTTTTGGTAATTTTTCCTTTCTACGATTTTTTTAAAGGTAGAATTTCTCTCTGGCTCTCAGCTCCATCTTTTGTTTTGTTAATAAGCCCTTGTGCTTCTTTCTCCCAGGCAGGAGAGTTGAGCCATTCTCTGAGAAGTATCCACATGGATACTGGGAACTAGATATTTCAGGCACAGGAGAAAGGAAGATTTTCTACTCATAATTCAGCCTCCAGCAAGCAAAGCTAGTGTGGAAGGGAGCCCCTCTGGCCTTCTATCCCTGCCCCTGTGTCTCTGAGGTCTCTGTCTCTCTCTGCTCCTGTCACCTCAATTTTTTTGGTAATTTTTCCTTTCTACGATTTTTTTAAAGGTAGAATTTCTCTCTGGCTCTCAGCTCCATCTTTTGTTTTGTTAATAAGCCCTTCTGCTACTTTCTCCCAGGCAGGAGAGTTGAGCCATTCTCTGAGAAGAATCCACATGGATACTGGGAACTAGATATTTCAGGCACAGGAGAAATGAAGATTTTCTACTCATAATTCAGCCTCCAGCAAGCTAAGCTAGTGTTGTAGGGAGCCCCTCTGGCCTTCTATCCCTGTCCCTGTGTCTCTGAGGTCTCTGTCTCTCTCTGCTCCTGTCTCCTCATTTTTTTTTGATAATTTTTCCTTTCTACGATTTTTTTAAAGGTAGAATTTCTCTCTGGCTCTCAGCTCCATCTTTTGTTTTGTTAATCAGCCCTTCTGCTTCTTTCTCCCAGGCAGGAGAGTTGAGCCATTCTCTGAGAAGAATCCACATGGATACTGGGAACTAGATATTTCAGGCACAGGAGAAATGAAGATTTTCTACTCATAATTCAGCCTCCAGCAAGCAAAGCTAGTGTGGTAGGGAGTCCCTCTGGCCTTCTATCCCTGACCCTGTGTCTCTGAGGTCTCTGTCTCTCTCTGCTCCTGTCTCCTCATTTTTTTTTGGTAATTTTTCCTTTCTACGATTTTTTTAAAGGTAGAATTTCTCTCTGGCTCTCAGCTCCATCTATTGTTTTGTTAATAAGCCCTTCTGCTTCTTTCTCCCAGGCAGGAGAGTTGAGCCATTCTCTGAGAAGAATCCACATGGATACTGGGAACTAGATATTTCAGGCACAGGAGAAATGAAGATTTTCTACTCATAATTCAGCCTCCAGCAAGCAAAGCTAGTGTGGTAGGGAGCCCCTCTGGCCTTCTATCCCTGTCCCTGTGTCTCTGAGGTCTCTTTCTCTCTCTGCTCCTTTCTCCTCAATTTTTTTTGGTAATTTTTCCTTTCTAAGTTTTTTTTTTTTTTCTTTTTTTTTTCTTTTTTTTTTTTTTTTTTTTTTTTTTTTTTGGAGAGGTTTTTTCGCTATAGGGCGCGTGCGCTCGCCAGACAGACAGAGAGAGACATAGAGACAGAAAGCGAGAAATCACCCCCCAGGGGGGATGGTCACGCCGCAATCCCTTCTCCTCCATCCTCCTCTCGGGATCTTGGGCACGCACGCACACGCGCCCGGCGTGAGTTGTAAGCCACCGGGTCCGAAACGCGAACCGCGGTCGACTACGTGGGAGTCCAGCGACATAGCCATTACGCTAACTGCTGGTTCCCCTTTCTACGTTTTTTTTAAACGTAGAATTTCTCTCTGGCTCTCAGCTCCATCATTTGTTTTGTTAATAAGCCCTTCTGCTTCTTTCTCCCAGGCAGGAGAGTTGAGCCATTCTCTGAGAAGTATCCACATGGATACTGGGAACTAGATATTTCACGCACAGGAGAAATGAAGATTTTCTACTCATAATTCAGCCTCCAGCAAGCAAAGCTAGTGTGGTAGGGAGCCCCTCTGGCCTTCTATCCCTGTCCCTGTGTCTCTGAGGTCTCTGTCTCTCTCTGCTCCTGTCTCCTCATTTTTTTTTGGTAATTTTTCCTTTCTACGATTTTTTTAAAGGTAGAATTTCTCTCTGGCTCTCAGCTCCATCTTTTGTTTTGTTAAAAAGCCCTTCTGCTTCTTTCTCCCAGGCAGGAGAGTTGAGCCATTCTCTGAGAAGTATCCACATGGATACTGGGAACTAGATATTTCAGGCACAGGAGAAATGAAGATTTTCTACTCATAATTCAGCCTCCAGAAAGCAAAGCTAGTGTGGTAGGGAGCCCCTCTGGCCTTCTAGACCTGTCCCTGTGTCCCTGAGGTCTCTGTCTCTCTCTGCTCCTGTCTCCTCATTTTTTTTTTGGTAATTTTTCCTTTCTACGATTTTTTTAAAGGTAGAATTTCTCTCTGGCTCTCAGCTCCATCTTTTGTTTTGTTAATAAGCCCTTCTGCTTCTTTCTCCCAGGCAGGAGAGTTGAGCCATTCTCTGAGAAGAATCCACATGGATACTGGGAACTTGATATTTCAGGCACAGGAGAAATGAAGATTTTCTACTCATAATTCAGCCTCCAGCAAGCAAAGCTAGTGTGGTAGGGAGCCCCTCTGGCCTTCTATCCCTGTCCCTGTGTCTCTGAGGTCTCTGTCTCTCTCTGCTCCTGTCTCCTCATTTTTTTGGGTAATTTTTCCTTTCTACGATTTTTTTAAAGGTAGAATTTCTCTCTGGCTCTCAGCTCCATCTTTTGTTTTGTTAATAAGCCCTTCTGCTTCTTTCTCCCAGGCAGGAGAGTTGAGCCATTCTCTGAGAAGAATCCACATGGATAATGGGAACTAGATATTTCAGGCACAGGAGAAATGAAGATTTTCTACTCATAATTCAGCCTCCAGCAAGCAAAGCTAGTGTGGTAGGGAGCCCCTCTGGCCTTCTATACCTGTCCCTGTGTCTCTGAGGTCTCTGTCTCTCTCTGCTCCTGTCCCGTCATTTTTTTGCTAATTTTTCCTTTCTACGATTTTTTTAAAGGTAGAATTTCTCTCTGGCTCTCAGCTCCATCTTTTGTTTTGTTAATAAGCCCTTCTGCTTCTTTCTCCCAGGCAGGAGAGTTGAGCCATTCTCTGAGAAGAATCCACATGGATACTGGGAACTAGATATTTCAGGCACAGGAGAAATGAAGATTTTCTACTCATAATTCAGCCTCCAGCAAGCAAAGCTAGTGTGGTAGGGAGCCCCTCTGGCCTTCTATCCCTGTCCCTGTGTCTCTGAGGTCTCTGTCTCTCTCTGCTCCTGTCTCCTCATTTTTTTTGGTAATTTTTCCTTTCTACGATTTTTTTAAAGGTAGAATTTCTCTCTGGCTCTCAGCTCCATCTTTTGTTTTGTTAATAAGCCCTTCTGCTTCTTTCTCAAAGGCAGGAGAGATGAGCCATTCTCTGAGAAGAATCCACATGGATACTGGGAACTAGATATTTCAGGCACAGGAGAAATGAAGATTTTCTACTCAAAATTCAGCCTCCAGCAAGCAAAGCTAGTGTGGTAGGGAGCCCCTCTGGCCTTCTATCCCTGTCCCTGTGTCTCTGAGGTCTCTGTCTCTCTCTGCTCCTGTCTCCTCATTTTTTTTTGGTAATTTTTCCTTTCTACGATTTTTTTAAAGGTAGAATTTCTCTCTGGCTCTCAGCTCCATCTTTTGTTTTGTTAATAAGCCCTTCTGCTACTTTCTCCCAGGCAGGAGAGTTGAGCCATTCTCTGAGAAGAATCCACATGGATACTGGGAACTAGATATTTCAGGCACAGGAGAAATGAAGATTTTCTACTCATAATTCAGCCTCCAGCAAGCAAAGCTAGTGTGGTAGGGAGCCCCTCTGGCCTTCTATCCCTGTCCCTGTGTCTCTGAGGTCTCTGTCTCTCTCTGCTCCTGTCTCCTCATTTTTTTTGGTAATTTTTCCTTTCTATGATTTTTTTAAAGGTAGAATTTCTCTCTGGCTCTCAGCTCCATCTTTTGTTTTGTTAATCAGCCCTTCTGCTTCTTTCTCCCAGGCAGGAGAGTTGAGAAATTCTCTGAGAAGAATCCACATGGATACTGGGAACTAGATATTTCAGGCACAGGAGAAATGAAGATTTTCTACTCATAATTCAGCCTCCAGCAAGCAAAGCTAGTGTGGTAGGGAGCCCCTCTGGCCTTCTATCCCTGTCCCTGTGTCTCTGAGGTCTCTGTCTCTCTCTGCTCCTGTCTCCTCATTTTTTTGGTAATTTTTCCTTTCTACGATTTTTTTAAAGGTAGAATTTCTCTCTGGCTCTCAGCTCCATCTTTTGTTTTGTTAATAAGCCCTTCTGCTTCTTTCTCCCAGGCAGGAGAGTTGAGCCATTCTCTGAGAAGAATCCACATGGATACTGGGAACTAGATATTTCAGTCACAGGAGAAATGAAGATTTTCTACTCATAATTCAGCCTCCAGCAAGCAAAGCTAGTGTGGTAGGGAGCCCCTCTGGCCTTCTATCCCTGTCCCTGTGTCTCTGAGGTCTCTGTCTCTCTCTGCTCCTGTCTCCTCATTTTTTTTTGGTAATTTTTCCTTTCTACGATTTTTTTAAAGGTAGAATTTCTCTCTGGCTCTCAGCTCCATCTTTTGTTTTGTTAATAAGCCCTTGTGCTTCTTTCTCCCAGGCAGGAGAGTTGAGCCATTCTCTGAGAAGAATCCACATGGATACTGGGAACTAGATATTTCAGGCACAGGAGAAATGAAGATTTTCTACTCATAATTCAGCCTCCAGCAAGCAAAGCTAGTGTGGTAGGGAGCCCCTCTGGCCTTCTATCCCTGTCCCTGTGTCTCTGAGGTCTCTGTCTCTCTCTGCTCCTGTCTCCTCATTTTTTTTGGTAACTTTTCCTTTCTACGATTTTTTTAAAGGTAGAATTTATCTCTGGCTCTCAGCTCCATCTTTTGTTTTGTTAATAAGCCCTTGTGCTTCTTTCTCCCAGGCAGGAGAGTTGAGCCATTCTCTGAGAAGAATCCACATGGATACTGGGAACTAGATATTTCAGGCACAGGAGAAATGAAGATTTTCTACTCATAATTCAGCCTCCAGCAAGCAAAGCTAGTGTGGTAGGGAGCCCCTCTGGCCTTCTATCCCTGTCCCTGTGTCTCTGAGGTCTCTGTCTCTCTCTGCTCCTGTCTCCTCATTTTTTTTTGGTAATTTTTCCTTTCTACGATTTTTTTAAAGGTAGAATTTCTCTCTGGCTCTCAGCTCCATCTTTTGTTTTGTTAATAAGCCCTTCTGCTTCTTTCTCCCAGGCAGGAGAGTTGAGCCATTCTCTGAGAAGAATCCACATGGATACTGGGAACTAGATATTTCAGGCACAGGAGAAATGAAGATTTTCTACTCATAATTCAGCCTCCAGCAAGCAAAGCTAGTGTGGTAGGGAGCCCCTCTGGCCTTCTATCCCTCTCCCTGTGTCTCTGAGGTCTCTGTCTCTCTCTGCTCCTGTCTCCTCATATTTTTTTGGTAATTTTTTTCTTTCTACGATTTTTTTAAAGGTAGAATTTCTCTCTGGCTCTCAGCTCCATCGTTTGTTTTGTTAATAAGCCCTTGTGCTTCTTTCTCCCAGGCAGGAGAGTTGAGCCATTCTCTGAGAAGAATCCACATGGATACTGGGAACTAGATATTTCAGGCACAGGAGAAATGAAGATTTTCTACTCATAATTCAGCCTCCAGCAAGCAAAGCTAGTGTGGTAGGGAGCCCCTCTGGCCTTCTATCCCTGTCCCTGTGTCTCTGAGGTCTCTGTCTCTCTCTGCTCCTGTCTCCTCATTTTTTTTGGTAATTTTTCCTTTCTACGATTTTTTTAAAGGTAGAATTTCTCTCTGGCTCTCAGCTCCATCTTTTGTTTTGTTAATAAGCCCTTGTGCTTCTTTCTCCCAGGCAGGAGAGTTGAGCCATTCTCTGAGAAGAATCCACATGGATACTGGGAACTAGATATTTCAGGCACAGGAGAAATGAAGATTTTCTACTCATAATTCAGCCTCCAGCAAGCAAAGCTAGTGTGGTAGGGAACCCCTCTGGCCTTCTATCCCAGTCCCTGTGTCTCTGAGGTCTCTGTCTCTCTCTGCTCCTGTCTCCTCATATTTTTTGGTAATTTTTCCTTTCTACGATTTTTTTAAAGGTAGAATTTCTCTCTGGCTCTCAGCTCCATCTTTTGTTTTGTTAATAAGCCCTTCTGCTACTTTCTCCCAGGCAGGAGAGTTGAGCCATTCTCTGAGAAGAATCCACATGGATACTGGGAACTAGATATTTCAGGCACAGGAGAAATGAAGATTTTCTACTCATAATTCAGCCTCCAGCAAGCAAAGCTAGTGTGGTAGGGAGCCCCTCTGGCCTTCTATCCCTGTCCCTGTGTCTCTGAGGTCTCTGTCTCTCTCTGCTCCTGTCTCCTCATTTTTTTTTGGTAATTTTTCCTTTCTACGATTTTTTTAAAGGTAGAATTTCTCTCTGGCTCTCAGCTCCATCTTTTGTTTTGTTAATAAGCCCTTCTGCTTCTTTCTCCCAGGCAGGAGAGTTGAGCCATTCTCTGAGAAGAATCCACATGGATACTGGGAACTAGATATTTCAGTCACAGGAGAAATGAAGATTTTCTACTCATAATTCAGCCTCCAGCAAGCAAAGCTAGTGTGGTAGGGAGCCCCTCTGGCCTTCTATCCCTGTCCCTGTGTCTCTGAGGTCTCTGTCTCTCTCTGCTCCTGTATCCTCATTTTTTTTTGGTAATTTTTCCTTCCTACGATTTTTTTAAAGGTAGAATTTCTCTCTGGCTCTCAGCTCCATCTTTTGTTTTGTTAATAAGCCCTTCTGCTTCTTTCTCCCAGGCAGGAGAGTTGAGCCATTCTCTGAGAAGAATCCACATGGATACTGGGAACTAGATATTTCAGGCACAGGAGAAATGAAGATTTTCTACTCATAATTCAGCCTCCAGCAAGCAAAGCTAGTGTGGAAGGGAGCCCCTCTGGCCTTCTATCCCTGTCCCTGTGTCTCTGAGGTCTCTGTCTCTCTCTGCTCCTGTCTCCTCAATTTTTTTGGTAATTTTTCCTTTCTACGATTTTTTTAAAGGTAGAATTTCTCTCTGGCTCTCAGCTCCATCTTTTGTTTTGTTAATAAGCCCTTCTGCTACTTTCTCCCAGGCAGGAGAGTTGAGCCATTCTCTGAGAAGAATCCACATGGATACTGGGAACTAGATATTTCAGGCACAGGAGAAATGAAGATTTTCTACTCATAATTCAGCCTCCAGGAAGCTAAGCTAGTGTTGTAGGGAGCCCCTCTGGCCTTCTATCCCTGACCCTGTGTCTCTGAGGTCTCTGTCTCTCTCTGCTCCTGTCTCCTTAATTTTTTTGGTAATTTTTCCTTTCTACGATTTTTTTAAAGGTAGAATTTCTCTCTGGCTCTCAGCTCCATCTTTTGTTTTGTTAATAAGCCCTTCTGCTTCTTTCTCCCAGGCAGGAGAGTTGAGCCATTCTCTGAGAAGAATCCACATGGATACTGGGAACTAGATATTTCAGGCACATTAGAAATGAAGATTTTCTACTCATATTTCAGCCTCCAGCAAGCAAAGCTAGTGTGGTAGGGAGCCCCTCTGGCCTTCTATCCCTGTCCCTGTGTCTCTGAGGTCTCTGTCTCTCTCTCTGCTCCTGTCTCCTCATTTTTTTTGGTAATTTTTCCTTTCTACGATTTTTTTAAAGGTAGAATTTCACTCTGGCTCTCAGCTCCATCTTTTGTTTTGTTAATAAGCCCTTGTGCTTCTTTCTCCCAGGCAGGAGAGTTGAGCCATTCTCTGAGAAGAATCCACATGGATACTGGGAACTAGATATTTCAGGCACAGGAGAAATGAAGATTTTCTACTCATAATTCAGCCTCCAGCAAGCAAAGCTAGTGTGGTAGGGAGCCCCTCTGGCCTTCTATCCCTGTCCCTGTGTCTCTGAGGTCTCTGTCTCTCTCTGCTCCTGTCTCCTCATTTTTTTTTTGGTAATTTTTCCTTTCTACGATTTTTTTAAAGGTAGAATTTCTCTCTGGCTCTCAGCTCCATCTTTTGTTTTGTTAATAAGCCCTTGTGCTTCTTTCTCCCAGGCAGGAGAGTTGAGCCATTCTCTGAGAAGGATCCACATGGATACTGGGAACTAGATATTTCAGGCACAGGAGAAATGAAGATTTTCTACTCATAATTCAGCCTCCAGCAAGCAAAGCTAGTGTGGTAGGGAGCCCCTCTGTCCTTCTATCCCTGTCCCTGAGTCTCTGAGGTCTCTGTCTCTCTCTGCTCCTGTCTCCTCATAATTTTTTGGTAATTTTTTCTTTCTACGATTTTTTTTAAAGGTAGAATTTATCTCTGGCTCTCAGCTCCATCTTTTGTTTTGTTAATAAGCCCTTCTGCTTCTTTCTCCCAGGCAGGAGAGTTGAGCCATTCTCTGAGAAGAATCCACATGGATACTGGGAACTAGATATTTCAGGCACAGGAGAAATGAAGATTTTCTACTCATAATTCAGCCTCCAGCAAGCAAAGCTAGTGTGGTAGGGAGCCCCTCTGGCCTTCTATCCCTGTCCCTGAGTCTCTGAGGTCTCTGTCTCTCTCTGCTCCTGTCTCCTCATTTTTTTTTTTGGTAATTTTTCCTTTCTACGATTTTTTTAAAGGTAGAATTTCTCTCTGGCTCTCAGCTCCATCTTTTGTTTTGTTAATAAGCCCTTCTGCTTCTTTCTCCCAGGCAGGAGAGTTGAGCCATTCTCTGAGAAGAATCCACATGGATACTGGGAACTAGATATTTCAGGCACAGGAGAAATGAAGATTTTCTACTCATAATTCAGCCTCCAGCAAGCAAAGCTAGTGTGGTAGGGAGCCCCTCTGGCCTTCTATCCCTGTCCCTGTGTCTCTGAGGTCTCTGTCTCTCTCTGCTCCTGTCTCCTCAATTTTTTTGGTAATTTTTCCTTTCTACGATTTTTTAAAGGTAGAATTTCTCTCTGGCTCTCAGCTCCATCTTTTGTTTTGTTAATAAGCCCTTCTGCTTCTTTCTCCCAGGCAGGAGAGTTGAGCCATTCTCTGAGAAGAATCCACATGGATACTGGGAACGAGATATTTCAGGCACAGGAGAAATGAAGATTTTCTACTCATAATTCAGCCTCCAGCAAGCAAAGCTAGTGTGGTAGGGAGCCCCTCTGTCCTTCTATCCCTGTCCCTGTGTCTCTGAGGTCTCTGTCTCTCTCTGCTCCTGTCTCCTCATTTTTCTTTGGTAATTTTTTCCTTTCTACGATTTTTTTAAAGGTAGAATTTCTCTCTGGCTCTCAGCTCCATCGTTTGTTTTGTTAATAAGCCCTTCTTCTTCTTTCTCCCAGGCAGGAGATTTGAGCCATTCTCTGAGAAGAATCCACATGGATACTGGGAACTAGATATTTCAGGCACAGGAGAAATGAAGATTTTCTACTCATAATTCAGCCTCCAGCAAGCAAAGCTAGTGTGGTAGGGAGCCCCTCTGGCCTTCTATCCCTGTCCCTGTGTCTCTGAGGTCTCTGTCTCTCTCTGCTCCTGTCTCCTCATTTTTTTTGGTAATTTTTCCTTTCTACGATTTTTTTAAAGGTAGAATTTCTCTCTGGCTCTCAGCTCCATCTTTTGTTTTGTTAATAAGCCCTTCTGCTTCTTTCTCCCAGGCAGGAGAGTTGAGCCATTCTCTGAGAAGAATCCACATGGATACTGGGAACTAGATATTTCAGGCACAGGAGAAATGAAGATTTTCTACTCATAATTCAGCCTCCAGCAAGCAAAGCTAGTGTGGTAGGGAGCCCCTCTGGCCTTCTATCCCTGTCCCTGTGTCTCTGAGGTCTCTGTCTCTCTCTGCTCCTGTCTCCTCCTTTTTTTTGATAATTTTTCCTTTCTACGATTTTTTTAAAGGTAGAATTTCTCTCTGGCTCTCAGCTCCATCTTTTGTTTTGTTAATAAGCCCTTCTGCTTCTTTCTCCCAGGCAGGAGAGTTGAGCCATTCTCTGAGAAGAATCCACATGGATACTGGGAACTAGATATTTCAGGCACAGGAGAAATGAAGATTTTCTACTCATAATTCAGCCTCCAGCAAGCAAAGCTAGTGTGGTAGGGAGCCCCTCTGGCCTTCTATCCCTGTCCCTGTGTCTCTGAGGTCTCTGTCTCTCTCTGCTCCTGTCTCCTCATTTTTTTTTGGTAATTTTTCCTTTCTACGATTTTTTTAAAGGTAGAATTTCTCTCTGGCTCTCAGCTCCATCTTTTGTTTTGTTAATAAGCCCTTCTGCTTCTTTCTCCCAGGCAGGAGAGTTGAGCCATTCTCTGAGAAGAATCCACATGGATACTGGGAACTAGATATTTCAGGCACAGGAGAAATGAAGATTTTCTACTCATAATTCAGCCTCCAGCAAGCAAAGCTAGTGTGGTAGGGAGCCCCTCTGGCCTTCTATCCCTCTCCCTGTGTCTCTGAGGTCTCTGTCTCTCTCTGCTCCTGTCTCCTCATATATTTTTGGTAATTTTTTCTTTCTACGATTTTTTTTAAAGGTAGAATTTCTCTCTGGCTCTCAGCTCCATCGTTTGTTTTGTTAATAAGCCCTTGTGCTTCTTTCTCCCAGGCAGGAGAGTTGAGCCATTCTCTGAGAAGAATCCACATGGATACTGGGAACTAGATATTTCAGGCACAGGAGAAATGAAGATTTTCTACTCATAATTCAGCCTCCAGCAAGCAAAGCTAGTGTGGTAGGGAGCCCCTCTGGCCTTCTATACCTGTCCCTGTGTCTCTGAGGTCTCTGTCTCTCTCTGCTCCTGTATCCTCATTTTTTTTGGTAATTTTTCCTTTCTACGATTTTTTTAAAGGTAGAATTTCTCTCTGGCTCTCAGCTCCATCTTTTGTTTTGTTAATAAGCCCTTGTGCTTCTTTCTCCCAGGCAGGAGAGTTGAGCCATTCTCTGAGAAGAATCCACATGGATACTGGGAACTAGATATTTCAGGCACAGGAGAAATGAAGATTTTCTACTCATAATTCAGCCTCCAGCAAGCAAAGCTAGTGTGGTAGGGAGCCCCTCTGGCCTTCTATCCCTGTCCCTGTGTCTCTGAGGTCTCTGTTTCTCTCTGCTCCTGTCTCCTCATATTTTTTGGTAATTTTTCCTTTCTACGATTTTTTTAAAGGTAGAATTTCTCTCTGGCTCTCAGCTCCATCTTTTGTTTTGTTAATAAGCCCTTCTGCTACTTTCTCCCAGGCAGGAGAGTTGAGCCATTCTCTGAGAAGAATCCACATGGATACTGGGAACTAGATATTTCAGGCACAGGAGAAATGAAGATTTTCTACTCATAATTCAGCCTCCAGCAAGCAAAGCTAGTGTGGTAGGGAGCCCCTCTGGCCTTCTATCCCTGTCCCTGTGTCTCTGAGGTCTCTGTCTCTCTCTGCTCCTGTCTCCTCATTTTTTTTGTTAATTTTTCCTTTCTACGATTTTTTTAAAGGTAGAATTTCTCTCTGGCTCTCAGCTCCATCTTTTGTTTTGTTAATAAGCCCTTCTGCTTCTTTCTCCCAGGCAGGAGAGTTGAGCCATTCTCTGAGAAGAATCCACATGGATACTGGGAACTAGATATTTCAGGCACAGGAGAAATGAAGATTTTCTACTCATAATTCAGCCTCCAGCAAGCAAAGCTAGTGTGGTAGGGAGCCCCTCTGGCCTTCTATCCCTCTCCCTGTGTCTCTGAGGTCTCTGTCTCTCTCTGCTCCTGTCTCCTCATATTTTTTTGGTAATTTTTTCTTTCTACGATTTTTTTTAAAGGTAGAATTTCTCTCTGGCTCTCAGCTCCATCGTTTGTTTTGTTAATAAGCCCTTGTTCTTCTTTCTCCCAGGCAGGAGAGTTGAGCCATTCTCTGAGAAGAATCCACATGGATACTGGGAACTAGATATTTCAGGCACAGGAGAAATGAAGATTTTCTACTCATAATTCAGCCTCCAGCAAGCAAAGCTAGTGTGTTAGGGAGCCCCTCTGGCCTTCTATCCCTCTCCCTGTGTCTCTGAGGTCTCTGTCTCTCTCTGCTCCTGTCTCCTCATATTTTTTTGGTAATTTTTTCTTTCTACGATTTTTTTTAAAGGTAGAATTTCTCTCTGGCTCTCAGCTCCATCTTTTGTTTTGTTAATAAGCCCTTGTGCTTCTTTCTCCCAGGCAGGAGAGTTGAGCCATTCTCTGAGAAGAATCCACATGGATACTGGGAACTAGATATTTCAGGCACAGGAGAAATGAAGATTTTCTACTCATAATTCAGCCTCCAGCAAGCAAAGCTAGTGTGGTAGGGAGCCCCTCTGGCCTTCTATCCCTGTCCCTGTGTCTCCGAGGTCTCTGTCTCTCTCTGCTCCTGTCTCCTCATATTTTTTTGGTAATTTTTCCTTTCTACGATTTTTTTAAAGGTAGAATTTCTCTCTGGCTCTCAGCTCCATCGTTTGTTTTGTTAATAAGCCCTTGTGCTTCTTTCTCCCAGGCAGGAGAGTTGAGCCATTCTCTGAGAAGTATCCACATGGATACTGGGAACTAGATATTTCAGGCACAGGAGAAATGAAGATTTTCTACTCATAATTCAGCCTCCAGCAAGCAAAGCTAGTGTGGAAGGGAGCCCCTCTGGCCTTCTATCCCTGTCCCTGTGTCTCTGAGGTCTCTGTCTCTCTCTGCTCCTGTCTCCTCAATTTTTTTGGTAATTTTTCCTTTCTACGATTTTTTTAAAGGTAGAATTTCTCTCTGGCTCTCAGCTCCATCTTTTGTTTTGTTAATAAGCCCTTCTGCTTCTTTCTCCCAGGCAGGAGAGTTGAGCCATTCTCTGAGAAGAATCCACATGGATACTGGGAACTAGATATTCAGGCACAGGAGAAATGAAGATTTTCTACTCATAATTCAGCCTCCAGCAAGCAAAGCTAGTGTGGTAGGGAGCCCCTCTGGCCTTCTATCCCTGTCCCTGTGTCTCTGAGGTCTCTGTCTCTCTCTGCTCCTGTCTCCTCCTTTTTTTTGATAATTTTTCCTTTCTACGATTTTTTTAAAGGTAGAATTTCTCTCTGGCTCTCAGCTCCATCTTTTGTTTTGTTAATAAGCCCTTCTGCTTCTTTCTCCCAGGCAGGAGAGTTGAGCCATTCTCTGAGAAGAATCCACATGGATACTGGGAACTAGATATTTCAGGCACAGGAGAAATGAAGATTTTCTACTCATAATTCAGCCTCCAGCAAGCAAAGCTAGTGTGGTAGGGAGCCCCTCTGGCCTTCTATCCCTGTCCCTGTGTCTCTGAGGTCTCTGTCTCTCTCTGCTCCTGTCTCCTCATTTTTTTTTGGTAATTTTTCCTTTCTACGATTTTTTTAAAGGTAGAATTTCTCTCTGGCTCTCAGCTCCATCTTTTGTTTTGTTAATAAGCCCTTCTGCTTCTTTCTCCCAGGCAGGAGAGTTGAGCCATTCTCTGAGAAGAATCCACATGGATACTGGGAACTAGATATTTTCAGGCACAGGAGAAATGAAGATTTTCTACTCATAATTCAGCCTCCAGCAAGCAAAGCTAGTGTGGTAGGGAGCCCCTCTGGCCTTCTATCCCTCTCCCTGTGTCTCTGAGGTCTCTGTCTCTCTCTGCTCCTGTCTCCTCATATTTTTTTGGTAATTTTTTCTTTCTACGATTTTTTTTAAAGGTAGAATTTCTCTCTGGCTCTCAGCTCCATCGTTTGTTTTGTTAATAAGCCCTTGTGCTTCTTTCTCCCAGGCAGGAGAGTTGAGCCATTCTCTGAGAAGAATCCACATGGATACTGGGAACTAGATATTTCAGGCACAGGAGAAATGAAGATTTTCTACTCATAATTCAGCCTCCAGCAAGCAAAGCTAGTGTGGTAGGGAGCCCCTCTGGCCTTCTATCCCTCTCCCTGTGTCTCTGAGGTCTCTGTCTCTCTCTGCTCCTGTCTCCTCATATTTTTTTGGTAATTTTTTCTTTCTACGATTTTTTTTAAAGGTAGAATTTCTCTCTGGCTCTCAGCTCCATCTTTTGTTTTGTTAATAAGCCCTTGTGCTTCTTTCTCCCAGGCAGGAGAGTTGAGCCATTCTCTGAGAAGAATCCACATGGATACTGGGAACTAGATATTTCAGGCACAGGAGAAATGAAGATTTTCTACTCATAATTCAGCCTCCAGCAAGCAAAGCTAGTGTGGTAGGGAGCCCCTCTGGCCTTCTATCCCTGTCCCTGTGTCTCCGAGGTCTCTGTCTCTCTCTGCTCCTGTCTCCTCATATTTTTTTGGTAATTTTTCCTTTCTACGATTTTTTTAAAGGTAGAATTTCTCTCTGGCTCTCAGCTCCATCGTTTGTTTTGTTAATAAGCCCTTGTGCTTCTTTCTCCCAGGCAGGAGAGTTGAGCCATTCTCTGAGAAGTATCCACATGGATACTGGGAACTAGATATTTCAGGCACAGGAGAAATGAAGATTTTCTACTCATAATTCAGCCTCCAGCAAGCAAAGCTAGTGTGGAAGGGAGCCCCTCTGGCCTTCTATCCCTGTCCCTGTGTCTCTGAGGTCTCTGTCTCTCTCTGCTCCTGTCTCCTCAATTTTTTTGGTAATTTTTCCTTTCTACGATTTTTTTTAAAGGTAGAATTTCTCTCTGGCTCTCAGCTCCATCTTTTGTTTTGTTAATAAGCCCTTCTGCTTCTTTCTCCCAGGCAGGAGAGTTGAGCCATTCTCTGAGAAGAATCCACATGGATACTGGGAACTAGATATTTCAGGCACAGGAGAAATGAAGATTTTCTACTCATAATTCAGCCTCCAGCAAGCAAAGCTAGTGTGGTAGGGAGCCCCTCTGGCCTTCTATCCCTGTCCCTGTGTCTCTGAGGTCTCTGTCTCTCTCTGCTCCTGTCTCCTCATTTTTTTTTGGTAATTTTTCCTTTCTACGATTTTTTTAAAGGTAGAATTTCTCTCTGGCTCTCAGCTCCATCTTTTGTTTTGTTAATCAGCCCTTCTGCTTCTTTCTCCCAGGCAGGAGAGTTGAGCCATTCTCTGAGAAGAATCCACATGGATACTGGGAACTAGATATTTCAGGCACAGGAGAAATGAAGATTTTCTACTCATAATTCAGCCTCCAGCAAGCAAAGCTAGTGTGGGTAGGGAGCCCCTCTGGCCTTCTATCCCTCTCCCTGTGTCTCTGAGGTCTCTGTCTCTCTCTGCTCCTGTCTCCTCATATTTTTTTGGTAATTTTTTCTTTCTACGATTTTTTTTAAAGGTAGAATTTCTCTCTGGCTCTCAGCTCCATCGTTTGTTTTGTTAATAAGCCCTTGTGCTTCTTTCTCCCAGGCAGGAGAGTTGAGCCATTCTCTGAGAAGAATCCACATGGATACTGGGAACTAGATATTTCAGGCACAGGAGAAATGAAGATTTTCTACTCATAATTCAGCCTCCAGCAAGCAAAGCTAGTGTGGTAGGGAGCCCCTCTGGCCTTCTATCCCTCTCCCTGTGTCTCTGAGGTCTCTGTCTCTCTCTGCTCCTGTCTCCTCATATTTTTTTGGTAATTTTTTCTTTCTACGATTTTTTTTAAAGGTAGAATTTCTCTCTGGCTCTCAGCTCCATCTTTTGTTTTGTTAATAAGCCCTTGTGCTTCTTTCTCCCAGGCAGGAGAGTTGAGCCATTCTCTGAGAAGAATCCACATGGATACTGGGAACTAGATATTTCAGGCACAGGAGAAATGAAGATTTTCTACTCATAATTCAGCCTCCAGCAAGCAAAGCTAGTGTGGTAGGGAGCCCCTCTGGCCTTCTATCCCTGTCCCTGTGTCTCCGAGGTCTCTGTCTCTCTCTGCTCCTGTCTCCTCATATTTTTTTGGTAATTTTTCCTTTCTACGATTTTTTTAAAGGTAGAATTTCTCTCTGGCTCTCAGCTCCATCGTTTGTTTTGTTAATAAGCCCTTGTGCTTCTTTCTCCCAGGCAGGAGAGTTGAGCCATTCTCTGAGAAGTATCCACATGGATACTGGGAACTAGATATTTCAGGCACAGGAGAAATGAAGATTTTCTACTCATAATTCAGCCTCCAGCAAGCAAAGCTAGTGTGGAAGGGAGCCCCTCTGGCCTTCTATCCCTGTCCCTGTGTCTCTGAGGTCTCTGTCTCTCTCTGCTCCTGTCTCTTCAATTTTTTTGGTAATTTTTCCTTTCTACGACTTTTTTAAAGGTAGAATTTCTCTCTGGCTCTCAGCTCCATCTTTTGTTTTGTTAATAAGCCCTTCTGCTACTTTCTCCCAGGCAGGAGAGTTGAGCCATTCTCTGAGAAGGATCCACATGGATACTGGGAACTAGATATTTCAGGCACAGGAGAAATGAAGATTTTCTACTCATAATTCAGCCTCCAGCAAGCTAAGCTAGTGTTGTAGGGAGCCCCTCTGGCCTTCTATCCCTGTCCCTGTGTCTCTGAGGTCTCTGTCTCTCTCTGCTCCTGTCTCCTCATTTTTTTTTGGTAATTTTTCCTTTCTACGATTTTTTTAAAGGTAGAATTTCTCTCTGGCTCTCAGCTCCATCTTTTGTTTTGTTAATAAGCCCTTCTGCTTCTTTCTCCCAGGCAGGAGAGTTGAGCCATTCTCTGAGAAGAATCCACATGGATACTGGGAACTAGATATTTCAGGCACAGGAGAAATGAAGATTTTCTACTCATAATTCAGCCTCCAGCAAGCAAAGCTAGTGTGGTAGGGAGCCCCTCTGGCCTTCTATCCCTGACCCTGTGTCTCTGAGGTCTCTGTCTCTCTCTGCTCCTGTCTCCTCATTTTTTTTGGTAATTTTTCCTTTCTACGATTTTTTTAAAGGTAGAATTTCTCTCTGGCTCTCAGCTCCATCTTTTGTTTTGTTAATAAGCCCTTCTGCTTCTTTCTCCCAGGCAGGAGAGTTGAGCCATTCTCTGAGAAGAATCCACATGGATACTGGGAACTAGATATTTCAGGCACATTAGAAATGAAGATTTTCTACTCATAATTCAGCCTCCAGCAAGCAAAGCTAGTGTGGTAGGGAGCCCCTCTGGCCTTCTATCCCTGTCCCTGTGTCTCTGAGGTCTCTGTCTCTCTCTCTGCTCCTGTCTCCTCATTTTTTTGGTAATTTTTCCTTTCTACGATTTTTTTAAAGGTAGAATTTCACTCTGGCTCTCAGCTCCATCTTTTGTTTTGTTAATAAGCCCTTGTGCTTCTTTCTCCCAGGCAGGAGAGTTGAGCCATTCTCTGAGAAGAATCCACATGGATACTGGGAACTAGATATTTCAGGCACAGGAGAAATGAAGATTTTCTACTCATAATTCAGCCTCCAGCAAGCAAAGCTAGTGTGGTAGGGAGCCCCTCTGGCCTTCTATCCCTGTCCCTGTGTCTCTGAGGTCTCTGTCTCTCTCTGCTCCTGTCTCCTCATTTTTTTTTGGTAATTTTTCCTTTCTACGATTTTTTTAAAGGTAGAATTTCTCTCTGGCTCTCAGCTCCATCTTTTGTTTTGTTAATAAGCCCTTGTGCTTCTTTCTCCCAGGCAGGAGAGTTGAGCCATTCTCTGAGAAGAATCCACATGGATACTGGGAACTAGATATTTCAGGCACAGGAGAAATGAAGATTTTCTACTCATAATTCAGCCTCCAGCAAGCAAAGCTAGTGTGGTAGGGAGCCCCTCTGTCCTTCTATCCCTGTCCCTGAGTCTCTGAGGTCTCTGTCTCTCTCTGCTCCTGTCTCCTCATATTTTTTTGGTAATTTTTTCTTTCTACGATTTTTTTTAAAGGTAGAATTTATCTCTGGCTCTCAGCTCCATCTTTTGTTTTGTTAGTAAGCCCTTCTGCTTCTTTCTCCCAGGCAGGAGAGTTGAACCATTCTCTGAGAAGAATCCACATGGATACTGGGAACTAGATATTTCAGGCACAGGAGAAATGAAGATTTTCTACTCATAATTCAGCCTCCAGCAAGCAAAGCTAGTGTGGTAGGGAGCCCCTCTGGCCTTCTATACCTGTCCCTGTGTCTCTGAGGTCTCTGTCTCTCTCTGCTCCTGTATCCTCATTTTTTTTTTTGGTAATTTTTCCTTTCTCTACGATTTTTTTAAAGGTAGAATTTCTCTCTGGCTCTCAGCTCCATCTTTGTTTTGTTAATAAGCCCTTCTGCTTCTTTCTCCCAGGCAGGAGAGTTGAGCCATTCTCTGAGAAGAATCCACATGGATACTGGGAACTAGATATTTCAGGCACATTAGAAATGAAGATTTTCTACTCATAATTCAGCCTCCAGCAAGCAAAGCTAGTGTGGTAGGGAGCCCCTCTGGCCTTCTATCCCTGTCCCTGTGTCTCTGAGGTCTCTGTCCTCTCTCTCTGCTCCTGTCTCCTCATTTTTTTTGGTAATTTTTCCTTTCTACGATTTTTTAAAGGTAGAATTTCACTCTGGCTCTCAGCTCCATCTTTTGTTTTGTTAATAAGCCCTTGTGCTTCTTTCTCCCAAGCAGGAGAGTTGAGCCATTCTCTGAGAAGAATCCACATGGATACTGGGAACTAGATATTTCAGGCACAGGAGAAATGAAGATTTTCTACTCATAATTCAGCCTCCAGCAAGCAAAGCTAGTGTGGTAGGGAGCCCCTCTGGCCTTCTATCCCTGTCCCTGTGTCTCTGAGGTCTCTGTCTCTCTCTGCTCCTGTCTCCTCATTTTTTTTTGGTAATTTTTCCTTTCTACGATTTTTTTAAAGGTAGAATTTCTCTCTGGCTCTCAGCTCCATCTTTTGTTTTGTTAATAAGCCCTTGTGCTTCTTTCTCCCAGGCAGGAGAGTTGAGCCATTCTCTGAGAAGAATCCACATGGATACTGGGAACTAGATATTTCAGGCACAGGAGAAATGAAGATTTTCTACTCATAATTCAGCCTCCAGCAAGCAAAGCTAGTGTGGTAGGGAGCCCCTCTGTCCTTCTATCCCTGTCCCTGAGTCTCTGAGGTCTCTGTCTCTCTCTGCTCCTGTCTCCTCATATTTTTTTGGTAATTTTTTCTTTCTACGATTTTTTTTAAAGGTAGAATTTATCTCTGGCTCTCAGCTCCATCTTTTGTTTTGTTAATAAGCCCTTCTGCTTCTTTCTCCCAGGCAGGAGAGTTGAGCCATTCTCTGAGAAGAATCCACATGGATACTGGGAACTAGATATTTCAGGCACAGGAGAAATGAAGATTTTCTACTCATAATTCAGCCTCCAGCAAGCAAAGCTAGTGTGGTAGGGAGCCCCTCTGGCCTTCTATCCCTGTCCCTGAGTCTCTGAGGTCTCTGTCTCTCTCTGCTCCTGTCTCCTCATTTTTTTTTTGGTAATTTTTCCTTTCTACGATTTTTTTAAAGGTAGAATTTCTCTCTGGCTCTCAGCTCCATCTTTTGTTTTGTTAATAAGCCCTTCTGCTTCTTTCTCCCAGGCAGGAGAGTTGAGCCATTCTCTGAGAAGAATCCACATGGATACTGGGAACTAGATATTTCAGGCACAGGAGAAATGAAGATTTTCTACTCATAATTCAGCCTCCAGCAGCAAAGCAAAGCTAGTGTGGTAGGGAGCCCCTCTGGCCTTCTATCCCTGTCCCTGTGTCCTCTGAGGTCTCTGTCTCTCTCTGCTCCTGTCTCCTCAATTTTTTTGGTAATTTTTCCTTTCTACGATTTTTTAAAGGTAGAATTTCTCTCTGGCTCTCAGCTCCATCTTTTGTTTTGTTAATAAGCCCTTCTGCTTCTTTCTCCCAGGCAGGAGAGTTGAGCCATTCTCTGAGAAGAATCCACATGGATACTGGAACTAGATATTTCAGGCACAGGAGAAATGAAGATTTTCTACTCATAATTCAGCCTCCAGCAAGCAAAGCTAGTGTGGTAGGGAGCCCCTCTGACCTTCTATCCCTGTCCCTGTGTCTCTGAGGTCTCTGTCTCTCTCTGCTCCTGTCTCCTCATTTTTCTTTGGTAATTTTTCCTTTCTACGATTTTTTTAAAGGTAGAATTTCTCTCTGGCTCTCAGCTCCATCTTTTGTTTTGTTAATAAGCCCTTCTGCTTCTTTCTCCCAGGCAGGAGATTTGAGCCATTCTCTGAGAAGAATCCACATGGATACTGGGAACTAGATATATCAGGCACAGGAGAAATGAAGATTTTCTACTCATAATTCAGCCTCCAGCAAGCAAAGCTAGTGTGGTAGGGAGCCCCTCTGGCCTTCTATCCCTGTCCCTGTGTCTCTGAGGTCTCTGTCTCTCTCTGCTCCTGTCTCCTCATTTTTTTTGGTAATTTTTCCTTTCTACGATTTTTTTAAAGGTAGAATTTCTCTCTGGCTCTCAGCTCCATCTTTTGTTTTGTTAATAAGCCCTTCTGCTTCTTTCTCCCAGGCAGGAGAGTTGAGCCATTCTCTGAGAAGAATCCACATGGATACTGGGAACTAGATATTTCAGGCACAGGAGAAATGAAGATTTTCTACTCATAATTCAGCCTCCAGCAAGCAAAGCTAGTGTGGTAGGGAGCCCCTCTGGCCTTCTATCCCTGTCCCTGTGTCTCTGAGGTCTCTGTCACTCTCTGCTCCTGTCTCCTCCTTTTTTTTGATAATTTTTCCTTTCTACGATTTTTTTAAAGGTAGAATTTCTCTCTGGCTCTCAGCTCCATCTTTTGTTTTGTTAATAAGCCCTTCTGCTTCTTTCTCCCAGGCAGGAGAGTTGAGCCATTCTGTGAGAAGAATCCACATGGATACTGGGAACTAGATATTTCAGGCACAGGAGAAATGAAGATTTTCTACTCATAATTCAGCCTCCAGCAAGCAAAGCTAGTGTGGTAGGGAGCCCCTCTGGCCTTCTATCCCTGTCCCTGTGTCTCTGAGGTCTCTGTCTCTCTCTGCTCCTGTCTCCTCATTTTTTTTGGTAATTTTTCCTTTCTACGATATTTTTAAAGGTAGAATTTCTCTCTGGCTCTCAGCTCCATCTTTTGTTTTGTTAATAAGCCCTTCTGCTTCTTTCTCCCAGGCAGGAGAGTTGAGCCATTCTCTGAGAAGAATCCACATGGATACTGGGAACTAGATATTTCAGGCACAGGAGAAATGAAGATTTTCTACTCATAATTCAGCCTCCAGCAAGCAAAGCTAGTGTGGTAGGGAGCCCCTCTGGCCTTCTATCCCTGTCCCTGTGTCTCTGAGGTCTCTTACTCTCTCTGCTCCTGTCTTCTCAATTTTATTGGTAATTTTTCCTTTCTACGATTTTTTTAAAGGTAGAATTTCTCTCTGGCTCTCAGCTCCATCTTTTGTTTTGTTAATAAGCCCTTCTGCTTCTTTCTCCCAGGCAGGAGAGTTGAGCCATTCTCTGAGAAGAATCCACATGGATACTGGGAACTAGATATTTCAGGCACAGGAGAAATGAAGATTTTCTACTCATAATTCAGCCTCCAGCAAGCAAAGCTAGTGTGGTAGGGAGCCCCTCTGGCCTTCTATCCCTGTCCCTGTGTCTCTGAGGTCTCTGTCTCTCTCTGCTCCTGTCTCCTCATTTTTCTTTGGTAATTTTTCCTTTCTACGATTTTTTTAAAGGTAGAATTTCTCTCTGGCTCTTAGCTCCATCTTTTGTTTTGTTAATAAGCCCTTCTTCTTCTTTCTCCCAGGCAGGAGATTTGAGCCATTCTCTGAGAAGAATCCACATGGATACTGGGAACTAGATATTTCAGGCACAGGAGAAATGAAGATTTTCTACTCATAATTCAGCCTCCAGCAAGCAAAGCTAGTGTGGTAGGGAGCCCCTCTGGCCTTCTATCCCTGTCCCTGTGTCTCTGAGGTCTCTGTCTCTCTCTGCTCCTGTCTCCTCATTTTTTTTGGTAATTTTTCCTTTCTACGATTTTTTTAAAGGTAGAATTTCTCTCTGGCTCTCAGCTCCATCTTTTGTTTTGTTAATAAGCCCTTCTGCTTCTTTCTCCCAGGCAGGAGAGTTGAGCCATTCTCTGAGAAGAATCCACATGGATACTGGGAACTAGATATTTCAGGCACAGGAGAAATGAAGATTTTCTACTCATAATTCAGCCTCCAGCAAGCAAAGCTAGTGTGGTAGGGAGCCCCTCTGGCCTTCTATCCCTCTCCCTGTGTCTCTGAGGTCTCTGTCTCTCTCTGCTCCTGTCTCCTCATATTTTTTTGGTAATTTTTTCTTTCTACGATTTTTTTTAAAGGTAGAATTTCTCTCTGGCTCTCAGCTCCATCGTTTGTTTTGTTAATAAGCCCTTGTGCTTCTTTCTCCCAGGGCAGGAGAGTTGAGCCATTCTCTGAGAAGAATCCACATGGATACTGGGAACTAGATATTTCAGGCACAGGAGAAATGAAGATTTTCTACTCATAATTCAGCCTCCAGCAAGCAAAGCTAGTGTGGTAGGGAGCCCCTCTGGCCTTCTATCCCTCTCCCTGTGTCTCTGAGGTCTCTGTCTCTCTCTGCTCCTGTCTCCTCATATTTTTTTGGTAATTTTTTCTTTCTACGATTTTTTTTAAAGGTAGAATTTCTCTCTGGCTCTCAGCTCCATCTTTTGTTTTGTTAATAAGCCCTTGTGCTTCTTTCTCCCAGGCAGGAGAGTTGAGCCATTCTCTGAGAAGAATCCACATGGATACTGGGAACTAGATATTTCAGGCACAGGAGAAATGAAGATTTTCTACTCATAATTCAGCCTCCAGCAAGCAAAGCTAGTGTGGTAGGGAGCCCCTCTGGCCTTCTATCCCTGTCCCTGTGTCTCCGAGGTCTCTGTCTCTCTCTGCTCCTGTCTCCTCATATTTTTTTGGTAATTTTTCCTTTCTACGATTTTTTTAAAGGTAGAATTTCTCTCTGGCTCTCAGCTCCATCGTTTGTTTTGTTAATAAGCCCTTGTGCTTCTTTCTCCCAGGCAGGAGAGTTGAGCCATTCTCTGAGAAGTATCCACATGGATACTGGGAACTAGATATTTCAGGCACAGGAGAAATGAAGATTTTCTACTCATAATTCAGCCTCCAGCAAGCAAAGCTAGTGTGGAAGGGAGCCCCTCTGGCATTCTATTCCTGTCCCAGTGTCTCTGAGGTCTCTGTCTCTCTCTGCTCCTGTCTCCTCAATTTTTTTGGTAATTTTTCCTTTCTACGATTTTTTTAAAGGTAGAATTTCTCTCTGGCTCTCAGCTCCATCTTTTGTTTTGTTAATAAGCCCTTCTGCTACTTTCTCCCAGGCAGGAGAGTTGAGCCATTCTCTGAGAAGAATCCACATGGATACTGGGAACTAGATATTTCAGGCACAGGAGAAATGAAGATTTTCTACTCATAATTCAGCCTCCAGCAAGCTAATCTAGTGTTGTAGGGAGCCCCTCTGGCCTTCTATCCCTGTCCCTGTGTCTCTGAGGTCTCTGTCTCTCTCTGCTCCTGTCTCCTCATTTTTTTTTTGGTAATTTTTCCTTTCTACGATTTTTTTAAAGGTAGAATTTCTCTCTGGCTCTCAGCTCCATCTTTTGTTTTGTTAATCAGCCCTTCTGCTTCTTTCTCCCAGGCAGGAGAGTTGAGCCATTCTCTGAGAAGAATCCACATGGATACTGGGAACTAGATATTTCAGGCACAGGAGAAATGAAGATTTTCTACTCATAATTCAGCCTCCAGCAAGCAAAGCTAGTGTGATAGGGAGCCCCTCTGGCCTTCTATCCCTGACCCTGTGTCTCTGAGGTCTCTGTCTCTCTCTGCTCCTGTCTCCTTATTTTTTTGGTAATTTTTCCTTTCTACGATTTTTTTAAAGGTAGAATTTCTCTCTGGCTCTCAGCTCCATCTTTTGTTTTGTTAATAAGCCCTTCTGCTTCTTTCTCCCAGGCAGGAGAGTTGAGCCATTCTCTGAGAAGAATCCACATGGATACTGGGAACTAGATATTTCAGGCACATTAGAAATGAAGATTTTCTACTCATAATTCAGCCTCCAGCAAGCAAAGCTAGTGTGGTAGGGAGCCCCTCTGGCCTTCTATCCCTGTCCCTGTGTCTCTGAGGTCTCTGTCTCTCTCTCTGCTCCTGTCTCCTCATTTTTTTTGGTAATTTTTCCTTTCTACGATTTTTTTAAAGGTAGAATTTCACTCTGGCTCTCAGCTCCATCTTTTGTTTTGTTAATAAGCCCTTGTGCTTCTTTCTCCCAGGCAGGAGAGTTGAGCCATTCTCTGAGAAGAATCCACATGGATACTGGGAACTAGATATTTCAGGCACAGGAGAAATGAAGATTTTCTACTCATAATTCAGCCTCCAGCAAGCAAAGCTAGTGTGGTAGGGAGCCCCTCTGGCCTTCTATCCCTGTCCCTGTGTCTCTGAGGTCTCTGTCTCTCTCTGCTCCTGTCTCCTCATTTTTCTTTGGTAATTTTTCCTTTCTACGATATTTTTAAAGGTAGAATTTCTCTCTGGCTCTCAGCTCCATCTTTTGTTTTGTTAATAAGCCCTTGTGCTTCTTTCTCCCAGGCAGGAGAGTTGAGCCATTCTCTGAGAAGAATCCACATGGATACTGGGAACTAGATATTTCAGGCACAGGAGAAATGAAGATTTTCTACTCATAATTCAGCCTCCAGCAAGCAAAGCTAGTGTGGTAGGGAGCCCCTCTGTCCTTCTATCCCTGTCCCTGAGTCTCTGAGGTCTCTGTCTCTCTCTGCTCCTGTCTCCTCATATTTTTTTGGTAATTTTTTCTTTCTACGATTTTTTTTAAAGGTAGAATTTCTCTCTGGCTCTCAGCTCCATCTTTTGTTTTGTTAATAAGCCCTTCTGCTTCTTTCTCCCAGGCAGGAGAGTTGAGCCATTCTCTGAGAAGAATCCACATGGATACTGGGAACTAGATATTTCAGGCACAGGAGAAATGAAGATTTTCTACTCATAATTCAGCCTCCAGCAAGCAAAGCTAGTGTGGTAGGGAGCCCCTCTGGCCTTCTATCCCTGTCCCTGAGTCTCTGAGGTCTCTGTCTCTCTCTGCTCCTGTCTCCTCATTATTTTTTGGTAATTTTTCCTTTCTACGATTTTTTTAAAGGTAGAATTTCTCTCTGGCTCTCAGCTCCATCTTTTGTTTTGTTAATAAGCCCTTCTGCTTCTTTCTCCCAGGCAGGAGAGTTGAGCCATTCTCTGAGAAGAATCCACATGGATACTGGGAACTAGATATTTCAGGCACAGGAGAAATGAAGATTTTCTACTCATAATTCAGCCTCCAGCAAGCAAAGCTAGTGTGGTAGGGAGCCCCTCTGGCCTTCTATCCCTGTCCCTGTGTCTCTGAGGTCTCTGTCTCTCTCTGCTCCTGTCTCCTCAATTTTTTTGGTAATTTTTCCTTTCTACGATTTTTTAAAGGTAGAATTTCTCTCTGGCTCTCAGCTCCATCTTTTGTTTTGTTAATAAGCCCTTCTGCTTCTTTCTCCCAGGCAGGAGAGTTGAGCCATTCTCTGAGAAGAATCCACATGGATACTGGGAACTAGATATTTCAGGCACAGGAGAAATGAAGATTTTCTACTCATAATTCAGCCTCCAGCAAGCAAAGCTAGTGTGGTAGGGAGCCCCTCTGGCCTTCTATCCCTGTCCCTGTGTCTCTGAGGTCTCTGTCTCTCTCTGCTCCTGTCTCCTCATTTTTCTTTGGTAATTTTTCCTTTCTACGATTTTTTTAAAGGTAGAATTTCTCTCTGGCTCTCAGCTCCATCTTTTGTTTTGTTAATAAGCCCTTCTTCTTCTTTCTCCCAGGCAGGAGATTTGAGCCATTCTCTGAGAAGAATCCACATGGATACTGGGAACTAGATATTTCAGGCAC
This sequence comes from Tupaia tana, assembly GCA_026018925.1. Lineage (NCBI taxonomy): Eukaryota > Metazoa > Chordata > Mammalia > Scandentia > Tupaiidae > Tupaia > Tupaia tana. Next base: position 25,687 of record JAKSZU010000737.1, read on the forward strand.
AGGAGAAATGAAGATTTTCTACTCATAATTCAGCCTCCAGCAAGCAAAGCTAGTGTGGTAGGGAGCCCCTCTGGCCTTCTATCCCTGTCCCTGTGTCTCTGAGGTCTCTGTCTCTCTCTGCTCCTGTCTCCTCATTTTTTTTGGTAATTTTTCCTTTCTACGATTTTTTTAAAGGTAGAATTTCTCTCTGGCTCTCAGCTCCATCTTTTGTTTTGTTAATAAGCCCTTCGGCTTCTTTCTCCCAGGCAGGAGAGTTGAGCCATTCTCTGAGAAGAATCCACATGGATACTGGGAACTAGATATTTCAGGCACAGGAGAAATGAAGATTTTCTACTCATAATTCAGCCTCCAGCAAGCAAAGCTAGTGTGGTAGGGAGCCCCTCTGGCCTTCTATCCCTCTCCCTGTGTCTCTGAGGTCTCTGTCTCTCTCTGCTCCTGTCTCCTCATATTTTTTTGGTAATTTTTTCTTTCTACGATTTTTTTTAAAGGTAGAATTTCTCTCTGGCTCTCAGCTCCATCTTTTGTTTTGTTAATAAGCCCTTGTGCTTCTTTCTCCCAGGCAGGAGAGTTGAGCCATTCTCTGAGAAGAATCCACATGGATACTGGGAACTAGATATTTCAGGCACAGGAGAAATGAAGATTTTCTACTCATAATTCAGCCTCCAGCAAGCAAAGCTAGTGTGGTAGGGAGCCCCTCTGGCCTTCTATCCCACTCCCTGTGTCTCTGAGGTCTCTGTCTCTCTCTGCTCCTGTCTCCTCATATTTTTTTGGTAATTTTTTCTTTCTACGATTTTTTTTAAAGGTAGAATTTCTCTCTGGCTCTCAGCTCCATCTTTTGTTTTGTTAATAAGCCCTTGTGCTTCTTTCTCCCAGGCAGGAGAGTTGAGCCATTCTCTGAGAAGAATCCACATGGATACTGGGAACTAGATATTTCAGGCACAGGAGAAATGAAGATTTTCTACTCATAATTCAGCCTCCAGCAAGCAAAGCTAGTGTGGAAGGGAGCCCCTCTGGCATTCTATTCCTGTCCCAGTGTCTCTGAGGTCTCTGTCTCTCTCTGCTCCTGTCTCCTCAATTTTTTTGGTAATTTTTCCTTTCTACGATTTTTTTAAAGGTAGAATTTCTCTCTGGCTCTCAGCTCCATCTTTTGTTTTGTTAATAAGCCCTTCTGCTTCTTTCTCCCAGGCAGGAGAGTTGAGCCATTCTCTGAGAAGAATCCACATGGATACTGGGAACTAGATATTTCAGGCACAGGAGAAATGAAGATTTTCTACTCATAATTCAGCCTCCAGCAAGCAAAGCTAGTGTGGTAGGGAGCCCCTCTGGCCTTCTATCCCTGTCCCTGAGTCTCTGAGGTCTCTGTCTCTCTCTGCTCCTGTCTCCTCATTATTTTTTGGTAATTTTTCCTTTCTACGATTTTTTTAAAGGTAGAATTTCTCTCTGGCTCTCAGCTCCATCTTTTGTTTTGTTAATAAGCCCTTCTGCTTCTTTCTCCCAGGCAGGAGAGTTGAGCCATTCTCTGAGAAGAATCCACATGGATACTGGGAACTAGATATTTCAGGCACAGGAGAAATGAAGATTTTCTACTCATAATTCAGCCTCCAGCAAGCAAAGCTAGTGTGGTAGGGAGCCCCTCTGGCCTTCTATCCCTGTCCCTGTGTCTCTGAGGTCTCTGTCTCTCTCTGCTCCTGTCTCCTCAATTTTTTTGGTAATTTTTCCTTTCTACGATTTTTTAAAGGTAGAATTTCTCTCTGGCTCTCAGCTCCATCTTTTGTTTTGTTAATAAGCCCTTCTGCTTCTTTCTCCCAGGCAGGAGAGTTGAGCCATTCTCTGAGAAGAATCCACATGGATACTGGGAACTAGATATTTCAGGCACAGGAGAAATGAAGATTTTCTACTCATAATTCAGCCTCCAGCAAGCAAAGCTAGTGTGGTAGGGAGCCCCTCTGGCCTTCTATCCCTGTCCCTGTGTCTCTGAGGTCTCTGTCTCTCTCTGCTCCTGTCTCCTCATTTTTCTTTGGTAATTTTTCCTTTCTACGATTTTTTTAAAGGTAGAATTTCTCTCTGGCTCTCAGCTCCATCTTTTGTTTTGTTAATAAGCCCTTCTTCTTCTTTCTCCCAGGCAGGAGATTTGAGCCATTCTCTGAGAAGAATCCACATGGATACTGGGAACTAGATATTTCAGGCACAGGAGAAATGAAGATTTTCTACTCATAATTCAGCCTCCAGCAAGCAAAGCTAGTGTGGTAGGGAGCCCCTCTGGCCTTCTATCCCTGTCCCTGTGTCTCTGAGGTCTCTGTCTCTCTCTGCTCCTGTCTCCTCATTTTTTTTGGTAATTTTTCCTTTCTACGATTTTTTTAAAGGTAGAATTTCTCTCTGGCTCTCAGCTCCATCTTTTGTTTTGTTAATAAGCCCTTCGGCTTCTTTCTCCCAGGCAGGAGAGTTGAGCCATTCTCTGAGAAGAATCCACATGGATACTGGGAACTAGATATTTCAGGCACAGGAGAAATGAAGATTTTCTACTCATAATTCAGCCTCCAGCAAGCAAAGCTAGTGTGGTAGGGAGCCCCTCTGGCCTTCTATCCCTGTCCCTGTGTCTCTGAGGTCTCTGTCTCTCTCTGTTCCTGTCTCCTCATATTTTTTTGGTAATTTTTTCTTTCTACGATTTTTTTTAAAGGTAGAATTTCTCTCTGGCTCTCAGCTCCATCTTTTGTTTTGTTAATAAGCCCTTGTGCTTCTTTCTCCCAGGCAGGAGAGTTGAGCCATTCTCTGAGAAGAATCCACATGGATACTGGGAACTAGATATTTCAGGCACAGGAGAAATGAAGATTTTCTACTCATAATTCAGCCTCCAGCAAGCAAAGCTAGTGTGGTAGGGAGCCCCTCTGGCCTTCTATCCCTCTCCCTGTGTCTCTGAGGTCTCTGTCTCTCTCTGCTCCTGTCTCCTCATATTTTTTTGGTAATTTTTTCTTTCTACGATTTTTTTTAAAGGTAGAATTTCTCTCTGGCTCTCAGCTCCATCTTTTGTTTTGTTAATAAGCCCTTGTGCTTCTTTCTCCCAGGCAGGAGAGTTGAGCCATTCTCTGAGAAGAATCCACATGGATACTGGGAACTAGATATTTCAGGCACAGGAGAAATGAAGATTTTCTACTCATAATTCAGCCTCCAGCAAGCAAAGCTAGTGTGGAAGGGAGCCCCTCTGGCATTCTATTCCTGTCCCAGTGTCTCTGAGGTCTCTGTCTCTCTCTGCTCCTGTCTCCTCAATTTTTTTGGTAATTTTTCCTTTCTACGATTTTTTTAAAGGTAGAATTTCTCTCTGGCTCTCAGCTCCATCTTTTGTTTTGTTAATAAGCCCTTCTGCTACTTTCTCCCAGGCAGGAGAGTTGAGCCATTCTCTGAGAAGAATCCACATGGATACTGGGAACTAGATATTTCAGGCACAGGAGAAATGAAGATTTTCTACTCATAATTCAGCCTCCAGCAAGCTAATCTAGTGTTGTAGGGAGCCCCTCTGGCCTTCTATCCCTGTCCCTGTGTCTCTGAGGTCTCTGTCTCTCTCTGCTCCTGTCTCCTCATTTTTTTTTGGTAATTTTTCCTTTCTACGATTTTTTTAAAGGTAGAATTTCTCTCTGGCTCTCAGCTCCATCTTTTGTTTTGTTAATCAGCCCTTCTGCTTCTTTCTCCCAGGCAGGAGAGTTGAGCCATTCTCTGAGAAGAATCCACATGGATACTGGGAACTAGATATTTCAGGCACAGGAGAAATGAAGATTTTCTACTCATAATTCAGCCTCCAGCAAGCAAAGCTAGTGTGGTAGGGAGCCCCTCTGGCCTTCTATCCCTGACCCTGTGTCTCTGAGGTCTCTGTCTCTCTCTGCTCCTGTCTCCTTATTTTTTTTGGTAATTTTTCCTTTCTACGATTTTTTTAAAGGTAGAATTTCTCTCTGGCTCTCAGCTCCATCTTTTGTTTTGTTAATAAGCCCTTCTGCTTCTTTCTCCCAGGCAGGAGAGTTGAGCCATTCTCTGAGAAGAATCCACATGGATACTGGGAACTAGATATTTCAGGCACATTAGAAATGAAGATTTTCTACTCATAATTCAGCCTCCAGCAAGCAAAGCTAGTGTGGTAGGGAGCCCCTCTGGCCTTCTATCCCTGTCCCTGTGTCTCTGAGGTCTCTGTCTCTCTCTCTGCTCCTGTCTCCTCATTTTTTTTGGTAATTTTTCCTTTCTACGATTTTTTTAAAGGTAGAATTTCACTCTGGCTCTCAGCTCCATCTTTTGTTTTGTTAATAAGCCCTTGTGCTTCTTTCTCCCAGGCAGGAGAGTTGAGCCATTCTCTGAGAAGAATCCACATGGATACTGGGAACTAGATATTTCAGGCACAGGAGAAATGAAGATTTTCTACTCATAATTCAGCCTCCAGCAAGCAAAGCTAGTGTGGTAGGGAGCCCCTCTGGCCTTCTATCCCTGTCCCTGTGTCTCTGAGGTCTCTGTCTCTCTCTGCTCCTGTCTCCTCATTTTTCTTTGGTAATTTTTCCTTTCTACGATATTTTTAAAGGTAGAATTTCTCTCTGGCTCTCAGCTCCATCTTTTGTTTTGTTAATAAGCCCTTGTGCTTCTTTCTCCCAGGCAGGAGAGTTGAGCCATTCTCTGAGAAGAATCCACATGGATACTGGGAACTAGATATTTCAGGCACAGGAGAAATGAAGATTTTCTACTCATAATTCAGCCTCCAGCAAGCAAAGCTAGTGTGGTAGGGAGCCCCTCTGTCCTTCTATCCCTGTCCCTGAGTCTCTGAGGTCTCTGTCTCTCTCTGCTCCTGTCTCCTCATATTTTTTTGGTAATTTTTTCTTTCTACGATTTTTTTTAAAGGTAGAATTTATCTCTGGCTCTCAGCTCCATCTTTTGTTTTGTTAATAAGCCCTTCTGCTTCTTTCTCCCAGGCAGGAGAGTTGAGCCATTCTCTGAGAAGAATCCACATGGATACTGGGAACTAGATATTTCAGGCACAGGAGAAATGAAGATTTTCTACTCATAATTCAGCCTCCAGCAAGCAAAGCTAGTGTGGTAGGGAGCCCCTCTGGCCTTCTATCCCTGTCCCTGAGTCTCTGAGGTCTCTGTCTCTCTCTGCTCCTGTCTCCTCATTATTTTTTGGTAATTTTTCCTTTCTACGATTTTTTTAAAGGTAGAATTTCTCTCTGGCTCTCAGCTCCATCTTTTGTTTTGTTAATAAGCCCTTCTGCTTCTTTCTCCCAGGCAGGAGAGTTGAGCCATTCTCTGAGAAGAATCCACATGGATACTGGGAACTAGATATTTCAGGCACAGGAGAAATGAAGATTTTCTACTCATAATTCAGCCTCCAGCAAGCAAAGCTAGTGTGGTAGGGAGCCCCTCTGGCCTTCTATCCCTGTCCCTGTGTCTCTGAGGTCTCTGTCTCTCTCTGCTCCTGTCTCCTCAATTTTTTTGGTAATTTTTCCTTTCTACGATTTTTTAAAGGTAGAATTTCTCTCTGGCTCTCAGCTCCATCTTTTGTTTTGTTAATAAGCCCTTCTGCTTCTTTCTCCCAGGCAGGAGAGTTGAGCCATTCTCTGAGAAGAATCCACATGGATACTGGGAACTAGATATTTCAGGCACAGGAGAAATGAAGATTTTCTACTCATAATTCAGCCTCCAGCAAGCAAAGCTAGTGTGGTAGGGAGCCCCTCTGGCTTTCTATCCCTGTCCCTGTGTCTCTGAGGTCTCTGTCTCTCTCTGCTCCTGTCTCCTCATTTTTCTTTGGTAATTTTTCCTTTCTACGATTTTTTTAAAGGTAGAATTTCTCTCTGGCTCTCAGCTCCATCTTTTGTTTTGTTAATAAGCCCTTCTTCTTCTTTCTCCCAGGCAGGAGATTTGAGCCATTCTCTGAGAAGAATCCACATGGATACTGGGAACTAGATATTCCAGGCACAGGAGAAATGAAGATTTTCTACTCATAATTCAGCCTCCAGCAAGCAAAGCTAGTGTGGTAGGGAGCCCCTCTGGCCTTCTATCCCTGTCCCTGTGTCTCTGAGGTCTCTGTCTCTCTCTGCTCCTGTCTCCTCATTTTTTTTGGTAATTTTTCCTTTCTACGATTTTTTTAAAGGTAGAATTTCTCTCTGGCTCTCAGCTCCATCTTTTGTTTTGTTAATAAGCCCTTCTGCTTCTTTCTCCCAGGCAGGAGAGTTGAGCCATTCTCTGAGAAGAATCCACATGGATACTGGGAACTAGATATTTCAGGCACATGAGAAATGAAGATTTTCTACTCATAATTCAGCCTCCAGCAAGCAAAGCTAGTGTGGTAGGGAGCCCCTCTGGCCTTCTATCCCTGTCCCTGTGTCTCTGAGGTCTCTGTCTCTCTCTGCTCCTGTCTCCTCCTTTTTTTTGATAATTTTTCCTTTCTACGATTTTTTTAAAGGTAGAATTTCTCTCTGGCTCTCAGCTCCATCTTTTGTTTTGTTAATAAGCCCTTCTGCTTCTTTCTCCCAGGCAGGAGAGTTGAGCCATTCTCTGAGAAGAATCCACATGGATACTGGGAACTAGATATTTCAGTCACAGGAGAAATGAAGATTTTCTACTCATAATTCAGCCTGCAGCAAGCAAAGCTAGTGTGGTAGGGAGCCCCTCTGGCCTTCTATCCCTGTCCCTGTGTCTCTGAGGTCTCTGTCTCTCTCTGCTCCTGTCTCCTCATATTTTTTTTGGAAATTTTTCCTTTCTACGATTTTTTTAAAGGTAGAATTTCTCTCTGGCTCTCAGCTCCATCTTTTGTTTTGTTAATAAGCCCTTGTGCTTCTTTCTCCCAGGCAGGAGAGTTGAGCCATTCTCTGAGAAGAATCCACATGGATACTGGGAACTAGATATTTCAGGCACAGGAGAAATGAAGATTTTCTACTCATAATTCAGCCTCCAGCAAGCAAAGCTAGTGTGGTAGGGAGCCCCTCTGGCCTTCTATCCCTCTCCCTGTGTCTCTGAGGTCTCTGTCTCTCTCTGCTCCTGTCTCCTCATATTTTTTTGGTAATTTTTTCTTTCTACGATTTTTTTTAAAGGTAGAATTTCTCTCTGGCTCTCAGCTCCATCGTTTGTTTTGTTAATAAGCCCTTGTGCTTCTTTCTCCCAGGCAGGAGAGTTGAGCCATTCTCTGAGAAGAATCCACATGGATACTGGGAACTAGATATTTCAGGCACAGGAGAAATGAAGATTTTCTACTCATAATTCAGCCTCCAGCAAGCAAAGCTAGTGTGGTAGGGAGCCCCTCTGGCCTTCTATCCCTGTCCCTGTGTCTCTGAGGTCTCTGTCTCTCTCTGCTCCTGTCTCCTCATTTTTTTTGGTAATTTTTCCTTTCTACGATTTTTTTAAAGGTAGAATTTCTCTCTGGCTCTCAGCTCCATCTTTTGTTTTGTTAATAAGCCCTTGTGCTTCTTTCTCCCAGGCAGGAGAGTTGAGCCATTCTCTGAGAAGAATCCACATGGATACTGGGAACTAGATATTTCAGGCACAGGAGAAATGAAGATTTTCTACTCATAATTCAGCCTCCAGCAAGCAAAGCTAGTGTGGTAGGGAGCCCCTCTGTCCTTCTATCCCTGTCCCTGAGTCTCTGAGGTCTCTGTCTCTCTCTGCTCCTGTCTCCTCATATTTTTTTGGTAATTTTTTCTTTCTACGATTTTTTTTAAAGGTAGAATTTATCTCTGGCTCTCAGCTCCATCTTTTGTTTTGTTAATAAGCCCTTCTGCTTCTTTCTCCCAGGCAGGAGAGTTGAGCCATTCTCTGAGAAGAATCCACATGGATACTGGGAACTAGATATTTCAGGCACAGGAGAAATGAAGATTTTCTACTCATAATTCAGCCTCCAGCAAGCAAAGCTAGTGTGGTAGGGAGCCCCTCTGGCCTTCTATCCCTGTCCCTGAGTCTCTGAGGTCTCTGTCTCTCTCTGCTCCTGTCTCCTCATTTTTTTTTTGGTAATTTTTCCTTTCTACGATTTTTTTAAAGGTAGAATTTCTCTCTGGCTCTCAGCTCCATCTTTTGTTTTGTTAATAAGCCCTTCTGCTTCTTTCTCCCAGGCAGTAGAGTTGAGCCATTCTCTGAGAAGAATCCACATGGATACTGGGAACTAGATATTTCAGGCACAGGAGAAATGAAGATTTTCTACTCATAATTCAGCCTCCAGCAAGCAAAGCTAGTGTGGTAGGGAGCCCCTCTGGCCTTCTATCCCTGTCCCTGTGTCTCTGAGGTCTCTGTCTCTCTCTGCTCCTGTCTCCTCCTTTTTTTTGATAATTTTTCCTTTCTACGATTTTTTTAAAGGTAGAATTTCTCTCTGGCTCTCAGCTCCATCTTTTGTTTTGTTAATAAGCCCTTCTGCTTCTTTCTCCCAGGCAGGAGAGTTGAGCCATTCTCTGAGAAGAATCCACATGGATACTGGGAACTAGATATTTCAGGCACAGGAGAAATGAAGATTTTCTACTCATAATTCAGCCTCCAGCAAGCAAAGCTAGTGTGGTAGGGAGCCCCTCTGGCCTTCTATCCCTCTCCCTGTGTCTCTGAGGTCTCTGTCTCTCTCTGCTCCTGTCTCCTCATATTTTTTTGGTAATTTTTTCTTTCTACGATTTTTTTTAAAGGTAGAATTTCTCTCTGGCTCTCAGCTCCATCGTTTGTTTTGTTAATAAGCCCTTGTGCTTCTTTCTCCCAGGCAGGAGAGTTGAGCCATTCTCTGAGAAGAATCCACATGGATACTGGGAACTAGATATTTCAGGCACAGGAGAAATGAAGATTTTCTACTCATAATTCAGCCTCCAGCAAGCAAAGCTAGTGTGGTAGGGAGCCCCTCTGGCCTTCTATCCCTGTCCCTGTGTCTCTGAGGTCTCTGTCTCTCTCTGCTCCTGTCTCCTCATTTTTTTTGGTAATTTTTCCTTTCTACGATTTTTTTAAAGGTAGAATTTCTCTCTGGCTCTCAGCTCCATCTTTTGTTTTGTTAATAAGCCCTTGTGCTTCTTTCTCCCAGGCAGGAGAGTTGAGCCATTCTCTGAGAAGAATCCACATGGATACTGGGAACTAGATATTTCAGGCACAGGAGAAATGAAGATTTTCTACTCATAATTCAGCCTCCAGCAAGCAAAGCTAGTGTGGTAGGGAGCCCCTCTGTCCTTCTATCCCTGTCCCTGAGTCTCTGAGGTCTCTGTCTCTCTCTGCTCCTGTCTCCTCATATTTTTTTGGTAATTTTTTCTTTCTACGATTTTTTTTAAAGGTAGAATTTATCTCTGGCTCTCAGCTCCATCTTTTGTTTTGTTAATAAGCCCTTCTGCTTCTTTCTCCCAGGCAGGAGAGTTGAGCCATTCTCTGAGAAGAATCCACATGGATACTGGGAACTAGATATTTCAGGCACAGGAGAAATGAAGATTTTCTACTCATAATTCAGCCTCCAGCAAGCAAAGCTAGTGTGGTAGGGAGCCCCTCTGGCCTTCTATCCCTGTCCCTGTGTCTCTGAGGTCTCTGTCTCTCTCTGCTCCTGTCTCCTCAATTTTTTTGGTAATTTTTCCTTTCTACGATTTTTTAAAGGTAGAATTTCTCTCTGGCTCTCAGCTCCATCTTTTGTTTTGTTAATAAGCCCTTCTGCTTCTTTCTCCCAGGCAGGAGAGTTGAGCCATTCTCTGAGAAGAATCCACATGGATACTGGGAACTAGATATTTCAGGCACAGGAGAAATGAAGATTTTCTACTCATAATTCAGCCTCCAGCAAGCAAAGCTAGTGTGGTAGGGAGCCCCTCTGGCCTTCTATCCCTGTCCCTGTGTCTCTGAGGTCTCTGTCTCTCTCTGCTCCTGTCTCCTCATTTTTCTTTGGTAATTTTTCCTTTCTACGATTTTTTTAAAGGTAGAATTTCTCTCTGGCTCTCAGCTCCATCTTTTGTTTTGTTAATAAGCCCTTCTTCTTCTTTCTCCCAGGCAGGAGATTTGAGCCATTCTCTGAGAAGAATCCACATGGATACTGGGAACTAGATATTTCAGGCACAGGAGAAATGAAGATTTTCTACTCATAATTCAGCCTCCAGCAAGCAAAGCTAGTGTGGTAGGGAGCCCCTCTGGCCTTCTATCCCTGTCCCTGTGTCTCTGAGGTCTCTGTCTCTCTCTGCTCCTGTCTCCTCATTTTTTTGGTAATTTTTCCTTTCTACGATTTTTTTAAAGGTAGAATTTCTCTCTGGCTCTCAGCTCCATCTTTTGTTTTGTTAATAAGCCCTTGTGCTTCTTTCTCCCAGGCAGGAGAGTTGAGCCATTCTCTGAGAAGAATCCACATGGATACTGGGAACTAGATATTTCAGGCACAGGAGAAATGAAGATTTTCTACTCATAATTCAGCCTCCAGCAAGCAAAGCTAGTGTGGTAGGGAGCCCCTCTGGCCTTCTATCCCTGTCCCTGAGTCTCTGAGGTCTCTGTCTCTCTCTGCTCCTGTCTCCTCATTTTTTTTTTGGTAATTTTTTCCTTTCTACGATTTTTTTAAAGGTAGAATTTCTCTCTGGCTCTCAGCTCCATCTTTTGTTTTGTTAATAAGCCCTTCTGCTTCTTTCTCCCAGGCAGGAGAGTTGAGCCATTCTCTGAGAAGAATCCACATGGATACTGGGAACTAGATATTTCAGGCACAGGAGAAATGAAGATTTTCTACTCATAATTCAGCCTCCAGCAAGCAAAGCTAGTGTGGTAGGGAGCCCCTCTGGCCTTCTATCCCTGTCCCTGTGTCTCTGAGGTCTCTGTCTCTCTCTGCTCCTGTCTCCTCAATTTTTTTGGTAATTTTTTCCTTTCTACGATTTTTTAAAGGTAGAATTTCTCTCTGGCTCTCAGCTCCATCTTTTGTTTTGTTAATAAGCCCTTGTGCTTCTTTCTCCCAGGCAGGAGAGTTGAGCCATTCTCTGAGAAGAATCCACATGGATACTGGGAACTAGATATTTCAGGCACAGGAGAAATGAAGATTTTCTACTCATAATTCAGCCTCCAGCAAGCAAAGCTAGTGTGGTAGGGAGCCCCTCTGGCCTTCTATCCCTGTCCCTGTGTCTCTGAGGTCTCTGTCTCTCTCTGCTCCTGTCTCCTCATTTTTTTTTGGTAATTTTTCCTTTCTACGATTTTTTTAAAGGTAGAATTTCTCTCTGGCTCTCAGCTCCATCTTTTGTTTTGTTAATAAGCCCTTGTGCTTCTTTCTCCCAGGCAGGAGAGTTGAGCCATTCTCTGAGAAGAATCCACATGGATACTGGGAACTAGATATTTCAGGCACAGGAGAAATGAAGATTTTCTACTCATAATTCAGCCTCCAGCAAGCAAAGCTAGTGTGGTAGGGAGCCCCTCTGTCCTTCTATCCCTGTCCCTGAGTCTCTGAGGTCTCTGTCTCTCTCTGCTCCTGTCTCCTCATATTTTTTTGGTAATTTTTTCTTTCTACGATTTTTTTTAAAGGTAGAATTTATCTCTGGCTCTCAGCTCCATCTTTTGTTTTGTTAATAAGCCCTTCTGCTTCTTTCTCCCAGGCAGGAGAGTTGAGCCATTCTCTGAGAAGAATCCACATGGATACTGGGAACTAGATATTTCAGGCACAGGAGAAATGAAGATTTTCTACTCATAATTCAGCCTCCAGCAAGCAAAGCTAGTGTGGTAGGGAGCCCCTCTGGCCTTCTATCCCTGTCCCTGTGTCTCTGAGGTCTCTGTCTCTCTCTGCTCCTGTCTCCTCAATTTTTTTGGTAATTTTTCCTTTCTACGATTTTTAAAGGTAGAATTTCTCTCTGGCTCTCAGCTCCATCTTTTGTTTTGTTAATAAGCCCTTCTGCTTCTTTCTCCCAGGCAGGAGAGTTGAGCCATTCTCTGAGAAGAATCCACATGGATACTGGGAACTAGATATTTCAGGCACAGGAGAAATGAAGATTTTCTACTCATAATTCAGCCTCCAGCAAGCAAAGCTAGTGTGGTAGGGAGCCCCTCTGGCCTTCTATCCCTGTCCCTGTGTCTCTGAGGTCTCTGTCTCTCTCTGCTCCTGTCTCCTCATTTTTCTTTGGTAATTTTTCCTTTCTACGATTTTTTTAAAGGTAGAATTTCTCTCTGGCTCTCAGCTCCATCTTTTGTTTTGTTAATAAGCCCTTCTTCTTCTTTCTCCCAGGCAGGAGATTTGAGCCATTCTCTGAGAAGAATCCACATGGATACTGGGAACTAGATATTTCAGGCACAGGAGAAATGAAGATTTTCTACTCATAATTCAGCCTCCAGCAAGCAAAGCTAGTGTGGTAGGGAGCCCCTCTGGCCTTCTATCCCTGTCCCTGTGTCTCTGAGGTCTCTGTCTCTCTCTGCTCCTGTCTCCTCATTTTTTTTGGTAATTTTTCCTTTCTACGATTTTTTTAAAGGTAGAATTTCTCTCTGGCTCTCAGCTCCATCTTTTGTTTTGTTAATAAGCCCTTGTGCTTCTTTCTCCCAGGCAGGAGAGTTGAGCCATTCTCTGAGAAGAATCCACATGGATACTGGGAACTAGATATTTCAGGCACAGGAGAAATGAAGATTTTCTACTCATAATTCAGCCTCCAGCAAGCAAAGCTAGTGTGGTAGGGAGCCCCTCTGGCCTTCTATCCCTGTCCCTGAGTCTCTGAGGTCTCTGTCTCTCTCTGCTCCTGTCTCCTCATTTTTTTTTTGGTAATTTTTCCTTTCTACGATTTTTTTAAAGGTAGAATTTCTCTCTGGCTCTCAGCTCCATCTTTTGTTTTGTTAATAAGCCCTTCTGCTTCTTTCTCCCAGGCAGGAGAGTTGAGCCATTCTCTGAGAAGAATCCACATGGATACTGGGAACTAGATATTTCAGGCACAGGAGAAATGAAGATTTTCTACTCATAATTCAGCCTCCAGCAAGCAAAGCTAGTGTGGTAGGGAGCCCCTCTGGCCTTCTATCCCTGTCCCTGTGTCTCTGAGGTCTCTGTCTCTCTCTGCTCCTGTCTCCTCAATTTTTTTGGTAATTTTTCCTTTCTACGATTTTTTAAAGGTAGAATTTCTCTCTGGCTCTCAGCTCCATCTTTTGTTTTGTTAATAAGCCCTTCTGCTTCTTTCTCCCAGGCAGGAGAGTTGAGCCATTCTCTGAGAAGAATCCACATGGATACTGGGAACTAGATATTTCAGGCACAGGAGAAATGAAGATTTTCTACTCATAATTCAGCCTCCAGCAAGCAAAGCTAGTGTGGTAGGGAGCCCCTCTGGCCTTCTATCCCTGTCCCTGTGTCTCTGAGGTCTCTGTCTCTCTCTGCTCCTGTCTCCTCATTTTTCTTTGGTAATTTTTCCTTTCTACGATTTTTTTAAAGGTAGAATTTCTCTCTAGCTCTCAGCTCCATCTTTTGTTTTGTTAATAAGCCCTTCTTCTTCTTTCTCCCAGGCAGGAGATTTGAGCCATTCTCTGAGAAGAATCCACATGGATACTGGGAACTAGATATTTCAGGCACAGGAGAAATGAAGATTTTCTACTCATAATTCAGCCTCCAGCAAGCAAAGCTAGTGTGGTAGGGAGCCCCTCTGGCCTTCTATCCCTCTCCCTGTGTCTCTGAGGTCTCTGTCTCTCTCTGCTCCTGTCTCCTCATTTTTTTTGGTAATTTTTCCTTTCTACGATTTTTTTAAAGGTAGAATTTCTCTCTGGCTCTCAGCTCCATCTTTTGTTTTGTTAATAAGCCCTTCTGCTTCTTTCTCCCAGGCAGGAGAGTTGAGCCATTCTCTGAGAAGAATCCACATGGATACTGGGAACTAGATATTTCAGTCACAGGAGAAATGGAGATTTTCTACTCATAATTCAGCCTCCAGCAAGCAAAGCTAGTGTGGTAGGGAGCCCCTCTGGCCTTCTATCCCTGTCCCTGTGTCTCTGAGGTCTCTGTCTCTCTCTGCTCCTGTCTCCTCCTTTTTTTTGATAATTTTTCCTTTCTACGATTTTTTAAAGGTAGAATTTCTCTCTGGCTCTCAGCTCCATCTTTTGTTTTGTTAATAAGCCCTTCTGCTTCTTTCTCCCAGGCAGGAGAGTTGAGCCATTCTCTGAGAAGAATCCACATGGATACTGGGAACTAGATATTTCAGGCACAGGAGAAATGAAGATTTTCTACTCATAATTCAGCCTCCAGCAAGCAAAGCTAGTGTGGTAGGGAGCCCCTCTGGCCTTCTATCCCTGTCCCTGTGTCTCTGAGGTCTCTGTCTCTCTCTGCTCCTGTCTCCTCATTTTTTTTGGTAATTTTTCCTTTCTACGATTTTTTTAAAGGTAGAATTTCTCTCTGGCTCTCAGCTCCATCTTTTGTTTTGTTAATAAGCCCTTCTGCTTCTTTCTCCCAGGCAGGAGAGTTGAGCCATTCTCTGAGAAGAATCCACATGGATACTGGGAACTAGATATTTCAGGCACAGGAGAAATGAAGATTTTCTACTCATAATTCAGCCTCCAGCAAGCAAAGCTAGTGTGGTAGGGAGCCCCTCTGGCCTTCTATCCCTCTCCCTGTGTCTCTGAGGTCTCTGTCTCTCTCTGCTCCTGTCTCCTCATATTTTTTTGGTAATTTTTTCTTTCTACGATTTTTTTAAAGGTAGAATTTCTCTCTGGCTCTCAGCTCCATCTTTTGTTTTGTTAATAAGCCCTTCTGCTTCTTTCTCCCAGGCACGAGAGTTGAGCCATTCTCTGAGAAGAATCCACATGGATACTCGGAACTAGATATTTCAGGCACAGGAGAAATGAAGATTTTCTACTCATAATTCAGCCTCCAGCAAGCAAAGCTAGTGTGGTAGGGAGCCCCTCTGGCCTTCTATCCCTCTCCCTGTGTCTCTGAGGTCTCTGTCTCTCTCTGCTCCTGTCTCCTCATATTTTTTTGGTAATTTTTTCTTTCTACGATTTTTTTTAAAGGTAGAATTTCTCTCTGGCTCTCAGCTCCATCGTTTGTTTTGTTAATAAGCCCTTGTGCTTCTTTCTCCCAGGCAGGAGAGTTGAGCCATTCTCTGAGAAGAATCCACATGGATACTGGGAACTAGATATTTCAGGCACAGGAGAAATGAAGATTTTCTACTCATAATTCAGCCTCCAGCAAGCAAAGCTAGTGTGGTAGGGAGCCCCTCTGGCCTTCTATCCCTGTCCCTGTGTCTCTGAGGTCTCTGTCTCTCTCTGCTCCTGTCTCCTCATTTTTTTTGGTAATTTTTCCTTTCTACGATTTTTTTAAAGGTAGAATTTCTCTCTGGCTCTCAGCTCCATCTTTTGTTTTGTTAATAAGCCCTTGTGCTTCTTTCTCCCAGGCAGGAGAGTTGAGCCATTCTCTGAGAAGAATCCACATGGATACTGGGAACTAGATATTTCAGGCACAGGAGAAATGAAGATTTTCTACTCATAATTCAGCCTCCAGCAAGCAAAGCTAGTGTGGTAGGGAGCCCCCTCTGTCCTTCTATCCCTGTCCCTGAGTCTCTGAGGTCTCTGTCTCTCTCTGCTCCTGTCTCCTCATATTTTTTTGGTAATTTTTTCTTTCTACGATTTTTTTTAAAGGTAGAATTTATCTCTGGCTCTCAGCTCCATCTTTTGTTTTGTTAATAAGCCCTTCTGCTTCTTTCTCCCAGGCAGGAGAGTTGAGCCATTCTCTGAGAAGAATCCACATGGATACTGGGAACTAGATATTTCAGGCACAGGAGAAATGAAGATTTTCTACTCATAATTCAGCCTCCAGCAAGCAAAGCTAGTGTGGTAGGGAGCCCCTCTGGCCTTCTATCCCTGTCCCTGAGTCTCTGAGGTCTCTGTCTCTCTCTGCTCCTGTCTCCTCATTTTTTTTTTGGTAATTTTTCCTTTCTACGATTTTTTTAAAGGTAGAATTTCTCTCTGGCTCTCAGCTCCATCTTTTGTTTTGTTAATAAGCCCTTCTGCTTCTTTCTCCCAGGCAGGAGAGTTGAGCCATTCTCTGAGAAGAATCCACATGGATACTGGGAACTAGATATTTCAGGCACAGGAGAAATGAAGATTTTCTACTCATAATTCAGCCTCCAGCAAGCAAAGCTAGTGTGGTAGGGAGCCCCTCTGGCCTTCTATCCCTCTCCCTGTGTCTCTGAGGTCTCTGTCTCTCTCTGCTCCCTGTCTCCTCAATTTTTTTGGTAATTTTTCCTTTCTACGATTTTTAAAGGTAGAATTTCTCTCTGGCTCTCAGCTCCATCTTTTGTTTTGTTAATAAGCCCTTCTGCTTCTTTCTCCCAGGCAGGAGAGTTGAGCCATTCTCTGAGAAGAATCCACATGGATACTGGGAACTAGATATTTCAGGCACAGGAGAAATGAAGATTTTCTACTCATAATTCAGCCTCCAGCAAGCAAAGCTAGTGTGGTAGGGAGCCCCTCTGGCCTTCTATCCCTGTCCCTGTGTCTCTGAGGTCTCTGTCTCTCTCTGCTCCTGTCTCCTCATTTTTTCTTTGGTAATTTTTCCTTTCTACGATTTTTTTAAAGGTAGAATTTCTCTCTAGCTCTCAGCTCCATCTTTTGTTTTGTTAATAAGCCCTTCTTCTTCTTTCTCCCAGGCAGGAGATTTGAGCCATTCTCTGAGAAGAATCCACATGGATACTGGGAACTAGATATTTCAGGCACAGGAGAAATGAAGATTTTCTACTCATAATTCAGCCTCCAGCAAGCAAAGCTAATGTGGTAGGGAGCCCCTCTGGCCTTCTATCCCTGTCCCTGTGTCTCTGAGGTCTCTGTCTCTCTCTGCTCCTGTCTCCTCATTTTTTTTGGTAATTTTTCCTTTCTACGATTTTTTTAAAGGTAGAATTTCTCTCTGGCTCTCAGCTCCATCTTTTGTTTTGTTAATAAGCCCTTCTGCTTCTTTCTCCCAGGCAGGAGAGTTGAGCCATTCTCTGAGAAGAATCCACATGGATACTGGGAACTAGATATTTCAGGCACAGGAGAAATGAAGATTTTCTACTCATAATTCAGCCTCCAGCAAGCAAAGCTAGTGTGGTAGGGAGCCCCTCTGGCCTTCTATCCCTGTCCCTGTGTCTCTGAGGTCTCTGTCTCTCTCTGCTCCTGTCTCCTCATTTTTTTGGTAATTTTTCCTTTCTACGATTTTTTTAAAGGTAGAATTTCTCTCTGGCTCTCAGCTCCATCTTTTGTTTTGTTAATAAGCCCTTGTGCTTCTTTCTCCCAGGCAGGAGAGTTGAGCCATTCTCTGAGAAGAATCCACATGGATACTGGGAACTAGATATTTCAGGCACAGGAGAAATGAAGATTTTCTACTCATAATTCAGCCTCCAGCAAGCAAAGCTAGTGTGGTAGGGAGCCCCTCTGGCCTTCTATCCCTCTCCCTGTGTCTCTGAGGTCTCTGTCTCTCTCTGCTCCTGTCTCCTCATATTTTTTTGGTAATTTTTTCTTTCTACGATTTTTTTTAAAGGTAGAATTTCTCTCTGGCTCTCAGCTCCATCTTTTGTTTTGTTAATAAGCCCTTCCGCTTCTTTCTCCCAGGCAGGAGAGTTGAGCCATTCTCTGAGAAGAATCCACATGGATACTGGGAACTAGATATTTCAGGCACAGGAGAAATGACGATTTTCCACTCATAATTCAGCCTCCAGCAAGCAAAGCTAGTGTGGTAGGGAGCCCCTCTGGCCTTCTATCCCTGTCCCTGTGTCTCTGAGGTCTCTGTCTCTCTCTGCTCCTGTCTCCTCATTTTTTTTGGTAATTTTTCCTTTCTACGATATTTTTAAATGAAGAATTTCTCTCTGGCTCTCAGCTCCATCTTTTGTTTTGTTAATAAGCCCTTCTGCTTCTTTCTCCCAGGCAGGAGAGTTGAGCCATTCTCTGAGAAGAATCCACATGGATACTGGGAACTAGATATTTCAGGCACAGGAGAAATGGACGATTTTCCACTCATATTCAGCCTCCAGCAAGCAAAGCTAGTGTGGATGGAGCCCCTCTGGCCTTCTATCCCTGTCCCTGTGTCTCTGAGGTCTCTGTCTATCTCTGCTCCTGTCTCCTCATTTTTTTTGGTAATTTTTCCTTTCTACGATTTTTTTAAAGGTAGAATTTCTCTCTGGCTCTCAGCTCCATCTTTTGTTTTGTTAATAAGCCCTTCTGCTTCTTTCTCCCAGGCAGGAGAGTTGAGCCATTCTCAGAGAAGAATCCACATGGATACTGGAACTAGATATTTCAGGGCACAGGAGAAATGACGATTTTCTACTCATAATTCAGCCTCCAGCAAGCAAAGCTTGTGTGGTAGGGAGCCCCTCTGGCCTTCTATCCCTGTCCCTGTGTCTCTGAGGTCTCTGTCTCTCTCTGCTCCTGTCTCCTCAGTTTTTTTTTGGTAATTTTTCCTTTCTAAGATTTTTTTAAAGGTAGAATTTCTCTCTGGCTCTCAGCTCCATCTTTTGTTTTGTTAATAAGCCCTTCTGCTTCTTTCTCCCAGGCAGGAGAGTTGAGCCATTCTCTGAGAAGAATCCACATGGATACTGGGAACTAGATATTTCAGGCACAGGAGAAATGAAGATTTTCTACTCATAATTCAGCCTCCAGCAAGCAAAGCTAGTGTGGTAGGGAGCCCCTCTGGCCTTCTATCCCTGTCCCTGTGTCTCTGTGGTCTCTGTCTCTCTCTGCTCCTGTGTCCTCATTTTTTTTTTGGTAATTTATCCTTTCTAAGATTTTTTTAAAGGTAGAATTTCTCTCTGGCTCTCAGCTCCATCTTTTGTTTTGTTAATAAGCCCTTCTGCTTCTTTCTCCCAGGCAGGAGAGTTGAGCCATTCTCTGAGAAGAATCCACATGGATACTGGGAACTAGATATTTCAGGCACAGGAGAAATGAAGATTTTCTACTCATAATTCAGCCTCCAGCAAGCAAAGCTAGTGTGGTAGGGAGCCCCTCTGGCCTTCTATCCCTGTCCCTGTGTCTCTGAGGTCTCTGTCTCTCTCTGCTCCTGTCTCCTCATTTTTTTGGTAATTTTTCCATTCTACGATTTTTTTAAAGGTAGAATTTCTCTCTGGCTCTCAGCTCCATCGTTTGTTTTGTTAATAAGCCCTTGTGCTTCTTTCTCCCAGGCAGGAGAGTTGAGCCATTCTCTGAGAAGAATCCACATGGATACTGGGAACTAGATATTTCAGGCACAGGAGAAATGAAGATTTTCTACTCATAATTCAGCCTCCAGCAAGCAAAGCTAGTGTGGTAGGGAGTCCCTCTGCCTTCTATCCCTGTCCCTGTGTCTCTGAGGTCTCTGTCTCTCTCTGCTCCTGTCTCCTCATATTTTTTTGGTAATTTTTTCTTTCTACGATTTTTTT
Organism: Tupaia tana; assembly: GCA_026018925.1. Taxonomy (NCBI): domain Eukaryota; kingdom Metazoa; phylum Chordata; class Mammalia; order Scandentia; family Tupaiidae; genus Tupaia; species Tupaia tana. The sequence goes on from JAKSZU010000737.1 coordinate 44,934, forward strand.
AAAGGTAGAATTTCTCTCTGGCTCTCAGCTCCATCTTTTGTTTTGTTAATAAGCA
>JAKSZU010000738.1:0-44967 GCA_026018925.1 Tupaia tana
ACACGATAATGCCGGGGGGGTCAAGAGAAAAGAAAAAAAATAAAAGCCCGACTCAAGGAGATCCTGGCTACCTACCTAGAAGGTGGAGTCTGGGGCCTGGGGGTCTGGAAGTGGGGTGGGGGTCAGAGGTGACCCTCCCTCAGTATCCCTTGCTGGCCAGAGGCTTTCAGGAGACGCTATTGCCTGCTGGCAGTCCAGGAAAGTCTGGGGGGAGAAGGAGGGCTAGGTGTTAACAAGAGAATGCAGGGGGGGGTAAAGAGAAAAGAAAAAAAAAACCCCGCCTCAAGGAGATCCTGGCTCCTTACCTAGAAGGTGGAGTCTGGGGCCTGGGGGTCTGGAAGTGGGGTGGGGGTCAGAGGTGACCCTCCCTCAGTATCCCTTGCTGGCCAGAGGCTTGCAGGAGACGCTATTGCCTGCTGGCAGTCCAGGAAAATCTGGGGGGAGAAGGAGGGCTAGGTGTTAACAAGAGAATGCAGGGGGGGGGGGTAAAGAGAAAAGAAAAATGAAAAAACCCCGACTCAGGGAGATCGTGGCTACCTACCTAGAAGGTGGAGTCTGGGGCCTGGGGGTCTGGAAGTGGGGTGGGGGTCAGAGGTGACCCTCCCTCACTATCCCTTGCTGGCCAGAGGCTTGCAGGAGACGCTATTGCCTGCTGGCAGTCCAGGAAAGTCTGGGGGTGAAGGAGAGCTAGGTGTTAACAAGAGAATGCAGGAGGGGGGGGTCAAGAGAAAAGAAAAAAAAAAAAAAAACAATTCAAGGAGATCCTGGCTACCTACCTAGAAGGTGGAGTCTGGGGCCTGGGGGTCAGGAAGTGGGGTGGGGGTCAGAGGTGACCCTCCCTCAGTATCCCTTGCTGGCCAGAGGCTTTCAGGAGACGCTATTGCCTGCTGGCAATCCAGGAAAGTCTGGGGGGAGAAGGAGGGCTAGGTGTTAACAAGAGAATTCAGGGGGGGGTCAAGAGAAATGAAAAAAAAAAAAAACCCCGCTTCAAGGAGATCGTGGCTACCTACCTAGAAGGTGGAGTCTGGGGCCTGGGGGTCTGGAAGTGGGGTGGGGGTCGGAGGTGACCCTCCCTCACTATCCCTTGCTGGCCAGAGGCTTGCAGGAGACGCTATTGCCTGCTGGCAGTCCAGGAAAGTCTGGGGGGAGAAAGAGGGCTAGGTGTTAACAAGAGAATGCAGGGGGGGGTCAAGAGAAAAGAAAAAAAAAAAAAACCCGCCTCAAGTAGATCCTGGAAACTGACGTAGAAGGTGGAGTCTGGGGCCTGGGGGTCTGGAAGTGGCGTGGGGGTCAGAGGTGACCCTCCCTCAGTATCCCTTGCTGGCCAGAGGCTTGCAGGAGACGCTATTGCCTGCTGGCAGTCCAGGAAAGTCTGGGGGGAGAAGGAGAGCTAGGTGTTAACAAGAGAATGCAGGGGGGAGTCAAGAGAAAAGAAAAAAAAAAAAAACCCGCCTCAAGGAGATCCTGGAAACTTACCTAGAAGGTGGAGTCTGGGGCCCGGGGTCTGGAAGTAGGGTGGGGGTCAGAGGTGACACTCCCTCAGTAACCCTTGCTGGCCAGAGGCTTGCAGGAGACGCTATTGCCTGCTGGCAGTCCAGGAAAGTCTGGGGAGAGAAGGAGAGCTAGGTGTTAACAAGAGAATGCAGGGGGAGTCAAGAGAGAAGAAAAAAAAAAAAAACCGTGCCTCAAGAAGATCTTGGCTACCTACCTAGAACGTGGAATCTGGGGCCTGGGGGTCTGGAAGTGGGGTGGGGGTCAGAGGTGACCCTCCCTCAGTATCCCTTGCTGGCCTGATGCTTGCAGTAGACGCTATTGCCTGCTGGCAGTCCAGGAAACTCTGGGGGGAGAAGGAGGGCTAGGTGTTAACACGATAATGCCGGGGGGGTCAAGAGAAAAGAAAAAAAAAAAAACCCCCGCCTCAAGGAGATCCTGGCTACCTACCTAGAAGGTGGAGTATGGGGCCTGGGGTCTGGAAGTGGGGTAGGGGTCAGAGGTGACCCTCCCTCAGTATCCCTTGCTGGCCAGAGGCTTGCAGGAGACGCTATTGCCTGCTGGCAGTCCAGGAAAATCTGGGGGGAGGAGGGCTAGGTGTTAACAAGAGAATGCAGGGGGGGGGGTCAAGAGAAAAGAAAAAAAAAAAAACCCCGCCTCAAGGAGATCCTGGCTACCTACCTAGAAGGTGGAGTCTGGGGCCTGGGGGTCAGGAAGTGGGGTGGGGGTCAGAGGTGACCCTCCCTCAGTATCCCCTGCTGGCCAGTGGCTTGCAGGAGACGCTATTGCCTGCTGGCAATCCAGGAAAGTATGGGGTGAGAAGGAGGGCTAGGTGATAAAAGGAGAATGCAGGCGGGGGGGTCAAGAGAAAAGTAAAAAAAAAAAAAACCCCGCTTCAAGGAGATCCTGGCTACCTACCTAGAAGGTGGAGTCTGGGGCCTGGGGTCTGGAAGTGGGGTGGGGGTCAGAGGTGACCCTCCCTCAGTATCCCTTGCTGGCCAGAGGCTTGCAGGAGACGCTATTGCCTGCTGGCAGTCCAGGAAAGTCTGGGGGGAGAAGGAGGGCTAGGTGTTAACAAGAGAATGCAGGTGGGGGTCAAGAGAAAAGAAAAAAAAAAAAACCCCCGCCTCAAGGAGATCCTGGCTACCTACCTAGAAGGTGGAGTCTGGGGCCTGGGGGTCTGGAAGTGGGGTGGGGGTCAGAGGTGACCCTCCCTCAGTATCCCTTGCTGGCCAGATGCTTGCAGGAGATGCTATTGCCTGCTGGCAGTCCAGGAAAGTATGGGGGGAGAAGGAGGGCTAGGTGTTAACAAGAGAATGCAGGGGGGGGTCAAGAGAAAAGAAAAAAAAAAAAAAACCGCCTCCAGGAGATCCTGGCTACATACCTAGAAGGTGGAGTCTGGGGCCTGGGGGTCTGGAAGTGGGGTGGGGGTCAGAGGTGACCCTCCCTCAGTATCCCTTGCTGGCCAGAGGCTTGCAGGAGACGCTATTGCCTGCTGGCAGTCCAGGAAAGTCTGGGGGGAGAAGGAGGGCTAGGTGTTAACAAGAGAATGCAGGGGGGGGTAAAGAGAAAAGAAAAAAAAAACCCCGCCTCAAGGAGATCCTGGCTACCTACCTAGAAGTTGGAGTCTGGGGCCTGGGGGTCTGGAAGTGGGGTGGGGGTCAGAGGTGACCCTCCCTCAGTATCCCTTGCTGGCCAGAGGCTTGCAGGAGACGCTATTGCCTGCTGGCAGTCCAGGAAAGTCTGGGGGAGAAGGAGGGCTAGGTGTTAACAAGAGAATGCAGGGGGGGGGTAAAGAGAAAAGAAAAATGAAAAAACCCCGACTCAGGGAGATCCCGGCTACCTACCTAGAAGGTGGAGTCTGGGGCCTGGAGTCTGGAAGTGGGGTGGGGGTCAGAGGTGACCCTCCCTCAGTATCCCTTGCTGGCCAGAGGCTTGCAAGAGACGCTATTGCCTGCTGGCAGTCCAGGAAAGTCTGGGGGTGAAGGAGAGCTAGGTGTTAACAAGAGAATGCAGGGGGGGGGGTCAAGAGAAAAGAAAAAAAAAAAACCCGATTCAAGGAGATCCTGGCTACCTACCTAGAAGGTGGAGTCTGGGGCCTGGGGGTCTGGAAGTGGGGTGGGGGTCAGAGGTGACCCTCCCTCAGTATCCCTTGCTGGCCAGAGGCTTTCAGGAGACGCTATTGCCTGCTGGCAGTCCAGGAAATCTGAGAGGAGAAGGAGGGCTAGGTGTTAACAAGAGAATTCAGGGGGGGGTCAAGAGAAATGAAAAAAAAAAAAAAAAAACCCTGCTTCAAGGAGATCCTGGCTACCTACCTAGAAGGTGGAGTCTGGGGCCTGGTGGTCTGGAAGTGGGGCGGGGGTCAGAGGTGACCCTCCCTCAGTATCCCTTGCTGGCCAGAGGCTTGCAGGAGACGCTCTTGCCTGCTGGCAGTCCAGGAAAGTCTGGGGGGAGAAGGAGGGCTAGGTGTTAACAAGAGCATGCAGGGGGGGGTCAAGAGAAAAGAAAAAAAAAAAAAAACCCCACTCAAGGAGATCCTGGCTACCTACCTAGAAGGTGGAGTCTGGGGCCTGGGGGTCTGGAAATGGGGTGGGGGTCAGAGGTGACCCTCCCTCAGTATACCTTGCTGGCCAGAGGCTTGCAGGAGACGCTATTGCCTGCTGGCAGTCCAGGAAAGTCTGGGGGGAGAAGGAGGGCTAGGTGTTTACAAGAGAATGCACAGGGGGTTTCAAGAGAAAGGAAAAAAAAAAACACCGCCTCAAGGAGATCCTGGCTACCTACCAAGAAGTTGGAGTCTGGGGCCTGGGGGTCTGGAAGTGGGTTGGGGGTCAGTGGTGACCCTCCCTCAGTATCCCTTGCTGGCCAGAGGCTTGCAGGAGACGCTATTGCCTGCTGGCAGTCCAGGAAAGTATGGGGGGAGAAGGAGGGCTAGGTGTTAACAAGAGAATGCAGGGGGGGGGGTCAAGAGAAATGAAAAAAAAAAAAAAACCCGCATCAAGTAGATCCTGGCTACCTACCTAGAAGGTGGAGTCTGGTTGCCTGGGGGTCTGGAAGTGCGGTGGGTGTCAGAGGTGACCCTCCCTCAGTATCCCTTGCTGGCCAGAGGCTTGCAGGAGACGCTATTGCCTGCTGGCATTCCAGGAAAATCTGGGGGGAGAAGGAGAGCTAGGTGTTAACAAGAGAATGCAGGGGGGAGTCAATAGAAAAGAAAAAAAAAAAATCCCCGCCTCAAGGAGATCCTGGCTACCTACCTAGAAGGTGGAGTCTGGGGCCTGGGGGTCTGGAAGTGGGGTGGGGGTCAGAGGTGACCCTCCCTCAGTATCCCTTGCTGGCCAGAGGCTTGCAGGAGACGCTATTGCCAGCTGGCAGTCCAGGAAAGTCTGGGGGAGAAGGAGGGCTAGGTGTTAAGAAGAGAATGCAGGGGGGGGTCAAGAGAAATGAAAAAAAAAAAAACCCGCTTCAAGTAGATCCTGGCTACCTACCTAGAAGGTGGAGTCTGGGGCCTGGGGGTCTGGAAGTGGGGTGGGGGTCAGAGGTGACCCTCCCTCAGTATCCCTTGCTGGCCAGAGGCTTGCAGGAGACGCTATTGCCTGCTGGCAGTCCAGGAAAGTCTGAGGGGAGAAGGAGGGCTAGGTGTTAACAAGAGAATGCAGGGGGGGGTCAAGAGAAAAGAAAAAAAAACCCCGCCTCAAGGAGATCCTGGCTACCTACCTAGAAGTTGGAGTCTGGGGCCTGGGGGTCTGGAAGTGGGGTGGGGGTCAGTGGTGACCCTCCGTCAGTATCCCTTGCTGGCCAGAGGCTTGCAGGAGACGCTATTGCCTGCTGGAAGTCCAGGAAAATCTGGGGGGAGAAGGAGGGCTAGGTGTTAACAAGAGAATGCAGGGGGGGGGGTCAAGAGAAATGAAAAAAAAAAAAAAAACCCTGCCTCAAGAAGATGCTGGCTACCTACCTAGAAGGTGGAGTCTGGGGCCTGGGGGTCTGGAAGTGGGGTGGGGGTCAGAGGTGACCCTCCCTCAGTATCCCGTGCTGGCCAGAGGCTTGCAGGAGACGCTATTGCCTGCTGGCAGTCCAGGAAAGTCTGGGGGGAGAAGGAGGGCTAGGTGTTAACAAGAGAATGCAGGGGGGGGGTCAAGAGAAAAGAAAAAAAAAAAAAAACCCCGCCACAAGTAGATCCTGGAAACTGACGTAGAAGGTGGAGTCTGGGGCCTGGGGGTCAGGAAGTGGCGTTGGGGTCAGAGGTGACCCTCCCTCAGTATCCCTTGCTGGCCAGAGGCTTGCAGGAGACGCTATTCCCTGCTGGCAGTCCAGGAAAATCTGGGGGGAGAAGGAGAGCTAGGTGTTAACAAGAGAATGCAGGGGGGAGTCAAGAGAAAAGAAAAAAAAAAAAACCCGCCTCAAGGAGATCCTGGAAACCTAACTAGAAGGTGGAGTCTGGGGCCTGTGGGTCTGGAAGTAGGGTGGGGGTCAGAGGTGACACTCCCTCAGTAACCCTTGCTGGCCAGAGGCTTGCAGGAGACGCTATTGCCTGCTGGCAGTCCAGGAAAGTCTGGGGGGAGAAGGAGAGCTAGGTGTTAACAAGAGAATGCAGGGGGAGTCAAGAGAAAAGAAAAAAAAAAAAAAACCCTGCCTCAAGAAGATCTTGGCTACCTACCTAGAACGTGGAGTCTGGGGCCTGGGGGTCTGGAAGTGGGGTGGGGGTCAGAGGTGACCCTCCCTCAGTATCCCTTGCTGGCCTGATGCTTGCAGTAGACGCTATTGCCTGCTGGCAGTCCAGGAAAATCTGGGGGGAGAAGGAGGGCTAGGTGTTAACACGATAATGCCAGGGGGGTCAAGAGAAAAGAAAAAAAATAAAAGCCCGACTCAAGGAGATCCTGGCTACCTACCTAGAAGGTGGAGTCTGGGGCCTGGGGGTCTGGAAGTGGGGTGGGGGTCAGAGGTGACCCTCCCTCAGTATCCCTTGCTGGCCAGAGGCTTTCAGGAGACGCTATTGCCTGCTGGCAGTCCAGGAAAGTCTGGGGGGAGAAGGAGGGCTAGGTGTTAACAAGAGAATGCAGGGGGGGGGGGGGTAAAGAGAAAAGAAAAAAAAAAAAAACCCCGCCTCAAGGAGATCCTGGCTCCTTACCTAGAAGGTGGAGTCTGGGGCCTGGGGGTCTGGAAGTGGGGTGGGGGTCAGAGGTGACACTCCCTCAGTAATCCCTTGCTGGCCAGAGTCTTGCAGGAGACGCTATTGCCTGCTGGCAGTCCAGGAAAATCTGGGGGGAGAAGGAGAGCTAGGTGTTAACAAGAGAATGCAGGGGGGGGTAGTCAAGAGAAAAGAAAAAAAAAAAAACCCCGACTCAGGGAGATCGTGGCTACCTACCTAGAAGGTGGAGTCTGGGGCCTGGGGGTCTGGAAGTGGGGTGGGGGTCAGAGGTGACCCTCCCTCACTATCCCTTGCTGGCCAGAGGCTTGCAGGAGACGCTATTGCCTGCTGGCAGTCCAGGAAAGTCTGGGGGAGAAGGAGAGCTAGGTGTTAACAAGAGAATGCAGGAGGGGGGGGTCAAGAGAAAAGAAAAAAAAAAAAAAACCCAATTCAAGGAGATCCTGGCTACCTACCTAGAAGGTGGAGTCTGGGGCCTGGGGGTCAGGAAGTGGGGTGGGGGTCAGAGGTGACCCTCCCTCAGTATCCCTTGCTGGCCAGAGGCTTGCAGGAGACGCTATTGCCTGCTGGCAGTCCAGGAAAGTCTGGGGGGAGAAGGAGGGCTAGGTGTTAACAAGAGAATTCAGGGGGGGGGGGTTCAAGAGAAATGAAAAAAAAAAAAAAAACCCCGCTTCAAGGAGATCGTGGCTACCTACCTAGAAGGTGGAGTCTGGGGCCTGGGGGTCTGGAAGTGGGGTGGGGGTCGGAGGTGACCCTCCCTCACTATCCCTTGCTGGCCAGAGGCTTGCAGGAGACGCTATTGCCTGCTGGCAGTCCAGGAAAGTCTGGGGGAGAAAGAGGGCTAGGTGTTAACAAGAGAATGCAGGGGGGGGTCAAGAGAAAAGAAAAAAAAAAAAAAAACCCGCCTCAAGTAGATCCTGGAAACTGACGTAGAAGGTGGAGTCTGGGGCCTGGGGGTCTGGAAGTGGCGTGGGGGTCAGAGGTGACCCTCCCTCAGTATCCCTTGCTGGCCAGAGGCTTGCAGGAGACGCTATTGCCTGCTGGCAGTCCAGGAAAGTCTGGGGGGAGAAGGAGAGCTAGGTGTTAACAAGAGAATGCAGGGGGGAGTCAAGAGAAAAGAAAAAAAAAAAAAACCCGCCTCAAGGAGATCCTGGAAACTTACCTAGAAGGTGGAGTCTGGGGCCCGGGGTCTGGAAGTAGGGTGGGGGTCAGAGGTGACACTCCCTCAGTAACCCTTGCTGGCCAGAGGCTTGCAGGAGACGCTATTGCCTGCTGGCAGTCCAGGAAAGTCTGGGGAGAGAAGGAGAGCTAGGTGTTAACAAGAGAATGCAGGGGGAGTCAAGAGAGAAGAAAAAAAAAAAAACCGTGCCTCAAGAAGATCTTGGCTACCTACCTAGAACGTGGAATCTGGGGCCTGGGGGTCTGGAAGTGGGGTGGGGGTCAGAGGTGACCCTCCCTCAGTATCCCTTACTGGCCTGATGCTTGCAGTAGACGCTATTGCCTGCTGGCAGTCCAGGAAACTCTGGGGGGAGAAGGAGGGCTAGGTGTTAACACGATAATGCCGGGGGGGTCAAGAGAAAAGAAAAAAAAAAAACCCCGACTCAAGGAGATCCTGGCTACCTACCTAGAAGGTGGAGTCTGGGGCCTGGGGGTCTGGAATTGGGGTGGGGGTCAGAGGTGACCCTCCCTCAGTATCCCTTGCTGGCCATGGGCTTGCAGGAGACGCTATTGCCTGCTGGCAGTCCAGGAAAGTCTGCGGGGAGAAGGAGGGCTAGGTGTTAACAAGAGAATGCAGGGGGGGTAAAGAGAAAAGAAAAAAAAAAAAACCCAGCCTCAAGGAGATCCTGGCTACCTACCTAGAAGGTGGAGTCTGGGGCCTGGGGGTCTGGAAGTGGGGTGGGGGTCAGAGGTGACCCTCCCTCAGTATCCCTTGCTGGCCAGAGGCTTGCAGGAGACGCTATTGCCTGCTGGCAGTCCAGGAAAGTCTGGGGGTGAAGGAGAGCTAGGTGGTAACAAGAGAATGCAGGGGGGGGGTCAAGAGAAAAGAAAAAAAAAAAAAAACCCGATTCAAGGAGATCCTGGCTACCTACCTAGAAGGTGGAGTCTGGGGCCTGGGGGTCTGGAAGTGGGGTGGGGGTCAGAGGTGACCCTCCCTCAATATCCCTTGCTGGCCAGAGGCTTTTTGGAGACGCTATTGCCTGCTGGCAGTCCAGGAAATCTGAGAGGAGAAGGAGGGCTAGGTGTTAACAAGAGAATTCAGGGGGGGGTCATGAGAAATGAAAAAAAAAAAAAAAACCCGCTTCAAGGAGATCCTGGCTACCTACCTAGAAGGTGGAGTCTGGGGCCTGGTGGTCTGGAAGTGGGGCGGGGGTCAGAGGTGACCCTCCCTCAGTATTCCTTGCTGGCCAGAGGCTTGCAGGAGACGCTATTGCCTGCTGGCAGTCCAGGAAAGTCTGGGGGGAGAAGGAGGGCTAGGTGTTAACAAGAGCATGCAGGGGGGGGTCAAGAGAAAAGAAAAAAAAAAAACCCACTCAAGGAGATCCTGGCTACCTACCTAGAAGTTGGAGTCTGGGGCCTGGGGGTCTGGAAATGGGGTGGGGGTCAGAGGTGACCCTCCCTCAGTATACCTTGCTGGCCAGAGGCTTGCAGGAGACGCTATTGCCTGCTGGCAGTCCAGGAAAGTCTGGGGGGAGAAGGAGGGCTAGGTGTTTCCAAGAGAATGCACAGGGGTGTTCAAGAGAAAAGAAAAAAAAAAAACACCGCCTCAAGGAGATCCTGGCTACCTACCAAGAAGGTGGAGTCTGGGGACTGGGGGTCTGGAAGTGGGTTGGGCGTCAGTGGTGACCCTCCCTCAGTATCCCTTGCTGGCCAGAGGCTTGCAGGAGACGCTATTGCCTGCTGGCAGTCCAGGAAACTCTGGGGGGAGAAGGAGGGCTAGGTGTTAACAAGAGAATGCAGGGGGGGGGGTCAAGAGAAATGAAAAAAAAAAAAAAAACCCCGCTTCAAGTAGATCCTGGCTACCTACCTAGAAGGTGGAGTCTGGTTGCCTGGGGGTCTGGAAGTGCGGTGGGTGTCAGAGGTGACCCTCCCTCAGTATCCCTTGATGGCCAGAGGCTTGCAGGAGACGCTATTGCCTGCTGGCAGTCCAGGAAATCTGGGGGGAGAAGGAGAGCTAGGTGTTAACAAGAGAATGCAGGGGGGAGTCAATAGAAAAGAAAAAAAAAAAAATCCCCGCCTCAAGGAGATCCTGGCTACCTACCTAGAAGGTGGAGTCTGGGGCCTGGGGGTGTGGAAGTGGGGTGGGGGTCAGAGGTGACCCTCCCTCAGTATCCCTTGCTGGCCAGAGGCTTGCAGGAGACGCTATTGCCTGCTGGCAGTCCAGGAAAGTCTGGGGGGAGAAGCAGGGCTAGGTGTTAACAAGAGAATGCAGGGGGGGGGGGTCAAGAGAAAAGAAAAAAAAAAAAACCGCCTCAACGAGATCCTGGCTACATACCTGGAAGGTTGAGTCTGGGGCCTGGGGGTCTGGAAGTGGGGTGGGGGTGAGAGGTGACCCTCCCTCAGTATCCCTTGCTGGCCAGAGGCTTGCAGGAGACGCTATTGCCTGCTGACAGTCCAGGAAAGTCTGGGGGGAGAAGGAGGGCTAGGTGTTAACAAGAGAATGCAGGGGGGGGGGTCAAGAGAAAAGAAAAAAAAAAAAAAACCCCGACTCAAGGAGATCCTGGCTACCTACCTAGAAGGTGGAGTCTGGGGCCTGGGGGTCTGGAAGAGGGGTGGGGGTCAGAGGTGACCCTCCCTCAGTATCCCTTGCTGGCCAGAGGCTTGCAGGAGACGCTATTGCCTGCTGGCAGTCCAGGAAAGTCTGGGGGGAGAAGGAGGGCTAGGTGTTAACAAGAGAATGCAGGGGGGCTGTCAAGAGAAAAGAAAAAAAAAACCCCGCCTCAAGGAGATCCTGGCTACCTACCTAGAAGTTGGAGTCTGGGGCCTGGGGGTCTGGAAGTGGGGTGGGGGTCAATGGTGACCCTCCCTCAGTATCCCTTGCTGGCCAGACGCTTGCAGAAGACGCTATTGCCTCCTGGCAGTCCAGGAAAATCTGGGGGGAGAAGGAGGGCTAGGTGTTAACAAGAGAATGCAGGGGGGGGGTCAAGAGAAATGAAAAAAAAAAAAAAAACCCACTTCAAGTAGATGCTGGCTACCTACCTAGAAGGTGGAGTCTGGGGCCTGGGGGTCTGGAAGTGGGGTGGGGGTCAGAGGTGACCCTCCCTCAGTATCCCGTGCTGGCCAGAGGCTTGCAGTAGACGCTATTGCCTGCTGGCAGTCCAGGAAATTCTGGGGGGAGAAGGAGGGCTAGGTGTTAACAAGAGAATGCAGGGGGGGGTCAAGAGAAAAGAAAAGAAAAAAAAAACCCCGCCTCATGTAGATCCTGGAAACTGACGTAGAAGGTGGAGTCTGGGGCCTGGGGGTCTGGAAGTGGCGTGGGGGTCAGAGGTGACCCTCCCTCAGTATCCCTTGCTGGCCTGATGATTGCAGTAGACGCTATTGCCTGCTGGCAGTCCAGGAAAGTCTGGGGGGAGAAGGGGGGGTAGGTGTTAACACGATAATGCCGGGGGGGTCAAGAGAAAAGAAAAAAAAAAAAAAACCCGACTCAAGGAGATCCTGGCTACCTACCTAGAAGGTGGAGTCTGGGGCCTGGGGGTCTGGAAGTGGGGTGGGGGTCAGAGGTGACCCTCCCTCAGTATCCCTTGCTGGCCAGAGGCTTGCAGGAGACGCTATTGCCTGCTGGCAGTCCAGGAAAGTCTGGGGGGAGAAGGAGGGCTAGGTGTTAACAAGAGAATGCAGGGGGGGGTAAAGAGAAAAGAAAAAAAAAAAAACCCCGCCTCAAGGAGATCCTGGCTCCCTACCTAGAAGGTGGAGTCTGGGGCCTGGGGGTCTGGAAGTGGGGTAGGCGTCAGAGGTGACCCTCCCTCAGTATCCCTTGCTGGCCAGAGGCTTGTAGGAGACGCTATTGCCTGCTGGCAGTCCAGGAAATCTGGGGGGAGAAGGAGGGCTAGGTGTTAACAAGAGAATGCAGGGGGGGGGTAAAGAGAAAAGAAAAATGAAAAAACCCCGACTCAGGGAGATCCTGGCTACCTACCTAGAAGGTGGAGTCTGGGGCCTGGGGGTCTGGAAGTGGGGTGGGGGTCAGAGGTGACACTCCCTCACTATCCCTTGCTGGCCAGAGGCTTGCAGGAGACGCTATTGCCTGCTGGCAGTCCAGGAAAGTCTGGGGGTGAAGGAGAGCTAGGTGTTAACAAGAGAATGCAGGGGGGGGGTCAAGAGAAAAGAAAAAAGAAAAACCCCGATTCAAGGAGATCCTGGCTACCTACCTAGAAGTTGGAGACTGGGGCCTGGGGGTCTGGAAGTGGGGTGGGGGTCAGGGTCAGAGGTGACCCTCCCTCAGTATCCCTTGCTGGCCAGAGGCTTTCAGGAGACGCTATTGCCTGCTGGCAGTCCAGGAAAGTCTGGGGGGAGAAGGAGGGGTAGGTGTTAACAAGAGAATGCAGGGGGGGGGGTCAAGAGAAATGAAAAAAAAAAAAAAAACCCGCTTCAAGGGGATCCAGGCTACCTACCTAGAAGGTGGAGTCTGGGGCCTGGTGGTCTGGAAGTGGGGTGGGGGTCAGAGGTGACAATCCCTCAGTATCCCTTGCTGGCCAGAGGCTTGCAGGAGACGCTATTGCCTGCTGGCAGTCCAGGAAAATCTGGGGGGAGAAGGAGGGCTAGGTGTTAACAAGAGAATGCAGGGGGGGGGGTCAAGAGAAAAGAAAAAAAAAAAAAACCCCGCCTCAAGTAGATCCTGGAAACTGACGTAGAAGGTGGAGTCTGGGGCCTGGGGGTCTGGAAGTGGCGTGGGGGTCAGAGGTGACCCTCCCTCAGTATCCCTTGCTGGCAAGAGGCTTGCAGGAGACGCTATTGCCTGCTGGCAGTCCAGGAAAGTCTGGGGGAGAAGGAGAGCTATGTATTAACAAGAGAATGCAGGGGGGAGTCAAGAGAAAAGAAAAAAAAAAAACCCCCGCCTCAAGGAGATCCTGGAAACCTACCTAGAAGGTGGAGTCTGGGGCCTGGGGGTCTGGAAGTAGGGTGGGGGTCAGAGGTGACACTCCCTCAGTAACCCTTGCTGGCCAGAGGCTTGCAGGAGACGCTATTGCCTGCTGGCAGTCCAGGAAAGTCTGGGGGGAGAAGGAGAGCTAGGTGTTAACAAGAGAATGCAGGGGGAGTCAAGAGAAAAGAAAAAAAAAAAACCCTGCCTCAAGAAGAACTTGGCTACCTACCTAGAACGTGGAGTCTGGGGCCTGGGGGTCTGGAAGTGGGGTGGGGGTCAGAGGTGACCCTCCCTCAGTATCCCTTGCTGGCCTGATGCTTGCAGTAGACGCTATTGCCTGCTGGCAGTCCAGGAAAGTCTGGGGGGGAGAAGGAGGGCTAGGTGTTAACACGATAATGCCGGGTGGGTCAAGAGAAAAGAAAAAAAAAAAAAAAAAACCCACTCAAAGAGATCCTGGCTACCTACCTGGAAGGTGGAGTCTGGGGCCTGGGGGTCTGGAAGTGGGGTGGGGGTCAGAGGTGACCCTCCCTCAGTATCCCTTGCTGGCCAGAGGCTTGCAGGAGACGCTATTGCCTGCTGGCAGTCCAGGAAAGTCTGGGGGGAGAAGGAGGGCTAGGTGTTAACAAGAGCATGCAGGGGGGGGGTCAAGAGAAAAGAAAAAAAAAAAAACCCACTCAAGGAGAACCTGGCTACCTACCTAGAAGGTGGAGTCTGGGGCCTGGGGGTCTGGAAATGGGGTGGGGGTCAGAGGTGACCCTCCCTCAGTATAACTTGCTGGCCAGAGGCCTGCAGGAGACGCTATTGCCTGCTGGCAGTCCAGGAAAGTCTGGGGGGAGAAGGAGGGCTAGGTGTTTATAAGAGAATGCACGGGGGAGTTCAAGAGAAAAGAAAAAAAAAAAAAACACCGCCTCAAGGAGATCCTGGCTACCTACGAAGAAGGTGGAGTCTGGGGCCTGGGGGTCTGGAAGTGGGTTGGGGGTCAGTGGTGACCCTCCCTCAGTATCCCTTGCTGGCCAGAGGCTTGCAGGAGACGCTATTGCCTGCTGGCAGTCCAGGAAATTCTGGGGGGAGAAGGAGGGCTGGGTGTTAACAAGAGAATGCAGGGGGGGGTCAAGAGAAATGAAAAAAAAAAAAACCCCGCTTCAAGGAGATCCTGGCTACCTACCTAGAATGTGAAGTCTGGGGCCTGGGGGTCGGGAAGTGGGGTGGGGGACAGAGGTGACCCTCCCTCAGTATCCCTTGCTGGCCAGAGGCTTGCAGGAGACGCTATTGCCTACTGGCAGTCCAGGAAAGTCTGGGGGGAGAAGGAGAGCTATGTATTAACAAGAGAATGCAGGGGGGAGTCAAGAGAAAAGAAAAAAAAAAAAAACCCCGCCTCAAGGAGATCCTGGCTACCTACCTAGAAGGTGGAGTCTGGGGCCTGGGGGTCTAGAAGTAGGGTGGGGGTCAGAGGTGAAACTCCCTCAGTAACCCTTGCTGGCCAGAGTCTTGCAGGAGACGCTATTGCCTGCTGGCAGTCCAGGAAAGTCTGGGGGGAAAAGGAGAGCTCGGTGTTAACAAGAGAATGCAGGGGGAGTCAAGAGAAAAGAAAAAAAAAAAAACCCTGCCTCAAGAAGAACTTGGCTACCTACCTAGAACGTGGAGTCTGGGGCCTGGGGGTCTGGAAGTGGGGTGGGGGTCAGAGGTGACCCTCCCTCAGTATCCCTTGCTAGCCTGATGCTTGCAGTAGACGCTATTGCCTGCTGGCAGTCCAGGAAAGTCTGGGGGGAGAAGGAGGGCTAGGTGTTAACACGATAATGCCGGGTGGGTCAAGAGAAAAGAAAAAAAAAAAAACCCCACTCAAAGAGATCCTGGCTACCTACCTGGAAGGTGGAGTCTGGGGCCTGGGGGTCTGGAAGTGGGGGTGGGGGTCAGAGGTGACCCTCCCTCAGTATCCCTTGCCGGCCAGAGGCTTGCAGGAGACGCTATTGCCTGCTGGCAGTCCAGGAAAGTCTGGGGGGGAGAAGGAGGGCTAGGTGTTAACAAGAGCATGCAGGGGGGGGGGTCAAGAGAAAAGAAAAAAAAAAAAAAACCCACTCAAGGAGATCCTGGCTACCTACCTAGAAGGTGGAGTCTGGGGCCTGGGGGTCTGGAAATGGGGTGGGGGTCAGAGGTGACCCCTCCCTCAGTATAATTTGCTGGCCAGAGGCTTGCAGGAGACGCTATTGCCTGCTGGCAGTCCAGGAAAGTCTGGGGGAAGAAGGAGGGCTAGGTGTTTACAAGAGAATGCACGGGGGAGTTCAAGAGAAAAAGAAAAAAAAAAAAAAACACCGCCTCAAGGAGATCCTGGCTACCTACCAAGAAGGTGGAGTCTGGGGCCTGGGGGTCTGGAAGTGGGTTGGGGGTCAGTGGTGACCCTCCCTCAGTATCCCTTGCTGGCCAGAGGCTTGCAGGAGACGCTATTGCCTGCTGGCAGTCCAGGAAAGTCTGGGGGGAGAAGGAGGGCTGGGTGTTAACAAGAGAATGCAGGGGGGGGGTCAAGAGAAATGAAAAAAAAAAAACCCCGCTTCAAGGAGATCCTGGCTACCTACCTAGAAGGTGAAGTCTGGGGGCCTGGGGGTCGGGAAGTGGGGTGGGGGACAGAGGTGACCCTCCCTCAGTATCCCTTGCTGGCCAGAGGCTTGCAGGAGACGCTATTGCCTACTGGCAGTCCAGGAAAGTCTGGGGGGGAGAAGGAGGGCTAGGTGTTAACAAGAGAATGCAGGGGGGGGTCAAGAGAAAAGAAAAAAAAAAAAAACCCCGCCTCAAGGAGATCCTGGCTACCTACCTAGAAAGTGGAGTCTGGGGCCTGGGGGTCTGGAAGTGGGGTGGGGGTCAGAGGTGACCCTCCCTCAGTATCCCTTGCTGGCCAGCGGCTTGCAGGAGACGCTATTGCCTGCTGGCAGTCCAGGAAAATCTGGGGGAGAAGGAGAGCTAGGTCTTAACAAGAGAATGCAGGGGGGAGTCAAGAGAAAAGAAAAAAAGAAAAAAAACCCGCCTCAAGGAGATCCTGGCTACCTACCTAGAAGGTGGAGTCTGGGGCCTGGGGTCTGGAAGTGGGGTGGGGGACAGAGGTGACCCTCCCTCAGTATCCCTTGCTGGCCAGATGCTTGCAGGAGACGCCATTGCCTGCTGGCAGTCCAGGAAAGTCTATGGGGAGAAGGAGGGCTAGGTGTTAACAAGAGCATGCAGGGGGGTGGGTCAAGAGAAAAGAAAAGAAAAAAAAAACCCACTCAAGGAGATCCTGGCTACCTACCTAGAAGGTGGAGTCTGGGGCCTGGGGGTCTGGAAATGGGGTGGGGGTCAGAGGTGACCCTCCCTCAGTATACCTTGCTGGCCAGAGTCTTGCAGGAGACGCTATTGCCTGCTGGCAGTCCAGGAAAGTCTGGGGGGAGAAGGAGGGCTAGGTGTTTACAAGAGAATTCACGGGGGGGTTCAAGAGAAAAGAAAAAAAAAAAAAAACACCGCCTCAAGGAGATCCTGGCTACCTACCTGGAAGGTGGAGTCTGGGGCCTGGGGGTCTGGAAGTGGGGTGGGGGTCAGAGGTGACCCTCCCTCAGTATCCCTTGCTGGCCAGAGGATGCAGGGAGACGCTATTTGCCTGCTGGCAGTCCAGGAATGTCTGGGGGGAGAAGGAGGGCTAGGTGTTAACAAGAGAATGCTGGGGGGGGTCAAAAGAAAAGAAAAAAAAAAAACCCGCCTCAAAGAGATCCTGGCTACCTACCTAGAAGGTGGAGTCTGGGTCCTGGGGGTCTGGAAGTGGGGTGGGGGTCAGAGGTGACACTCCCTCAGTATCCCTTGCTGGCCAGAGGCTTGCAGGAGACGCTATTGCCTGCTGGCAGTCCAGGAAAGTCTGGGGGAGAAGGAGGGCTAAGTGTTATCAAGAGAATGCGGGGGGGGGGGGGGTCAAGAGAAAAAAAAAAAAAAAAAAACCCGCCTCAAGGAGATCCTGGCTACCTACCTAGAAGGTGGAGTCTGGGAGCCTGGGGGTCTGGAAGTGGGGTGGGGGACAGAGGTGACCCTCCCACAGTATCCCTTGCTGGCCAGAGGTTTGCAGGACACGCTATTGCCTGCTGGAGGTCCAGGAAAGTCTAGAAGGTGGAGTCTTGGTCCTGGGGGGTCTGGAATTGGGGTGGGGGTCAGAGGTGACCCTCCCTCAGTATCCCTTGCTGGCCAGAGGATGCAGGAGACGCTATTGCCTGCTGGCAGTCCAGGAATGTCTGGCGGGAAAAGGAGGGCTAGGTGTTAACAAGAGAATGCAGGGTGGGGGTCAAGAGAAAAGAAAAAAAAAAAAACCCGCCGCAAGGAGATCCTGGCTACCTACCTAGAAGGTGGAGTCTGGGGCCTGGGGGTCTGTAAGTGGGGTGGGGGTCAGAGGTGATCCTCCCTCAGTATCCCTTGGTGGTCAGAGGCTTGAGGAGACGCTATTGCCTGCTGGCAGGCAGTCCAGGAAAGTCTGGGGGGAGAAGGAGGGCTAGGTGTTAACAAGAGAATACAGGGGGTGGGTCAAGAGAAAAGGAAAAAAAAATACCCCGCCTCAAGGAGATCCTGGCTACCTACCTAGAAGGTGGAGTCTGGGGGCCTGGGGGTCTGGAAGTGGGGTGGGGGTCAGAGGTGACCCTCCCTCAGTATCGCTTGCTGGCCAGAGGCTTGCAGGATACGCTATTGCCTGTTGGGCAGTCCAGGAAAGTCTGGGGGGAGAAGGAGGGCTAGGTGTTAACAAGAGAATGCAGGGGTGGGTCAAGAGAAAAGAAAAAAAAAAACAAAAAACCCCGCCTCAAGGAGATCCTGGCTACCTACCTAGAAGGTGGAGTCTGGGGCCTGGGGGTCTGGAAGTGGGGTGGGGGTCAAAGGTGACCCTCCCTCAGTATCCCTTGCTGGCCAGAGGCTTGCAGGAGACGCTATTGCCTGCTGGCAGTCCAGGAAAATTCTGGGGGGAGAAGGAAGCCTAGGTGTTAACAAGAGAATGCAGGGGGGGGGCAAGAGAAAAAAAAAAAAAAAAACCCGCCTCAAGGCGATACTGGCTACCTACAGAGAAAGTGGAGTCTGGGGCCTGAGGGGTCTGGAAGTGCGGTGGGGGTCAGAGGCGACCCTCCCTCAGTATCCCTTGCTGGCCAGAAACTTGCAGGAGACGCTATTGCCTGCTGGCAGTCCAGGAAAGTCTGGGGGGAGAAGGAGGGCTAGGTGTTAACAAGAGAATGCAGGGGGGGGTCAATAGAAAAGAAAAAAAAAAAACCCGCCACAAGGATATCCTTGCTACATACATAGAAGTTGGAGAATGGGGCCTGGGGGTCTGGAAGTAGGGTGGGGGGTCAGAGATGACCCTCCCTCAGTATCCTTGCTGGCCAGAGGTTTGCAGGAGACGCTATTGCCTGCTGGCAGTCCAGGAAAGTCTAGAAGGTTGAGTCTTGGGCCTGGGGGTCTGGAAGTGGGGGTGGGGGCCAGAGGTGACCCTCCCTCAGTATCCCTTGCTGGCCAGAGGCTTGCAGGAGACGCTATTGCCTGCTGGCAGTCCAGGAAAGTCTAGAAGTTGGAGTCTGGGTCCTGGGGGGTCTGGGAGTGGGGTGGGTGTCAGAGGTTACACTCCGTCAGTATCCCTTGCTGGTCAGAGGCTTGCAGGAGATGCTATTGCCGGCTGGCAGTCCAGAAAAGTCTAGAGGGTGGAGTCTGGGGACTGGGGTCTGGAAGTGGGTGTGGGGGTCGGAGGTGACACTCCCTCAGTATCCCTTGCTGGCCAGAGGCTTGCAGGAGACGCTATTGCCTGCTGGTTGTACAGGGAAAGTCTGGGGGGAGAAGGAGGGCTAGGTGTTAACAAGAGAATGCAGGGTGGGGTCAAGAGAAAAGAAAAAAAAAAAGAACCCCGCCTCAAGGAGATCCTGGCTACCGGCCTAGAAGGTCGAGTATGGGGCCTGGGGGTCTGGAAGTGGGGTGGGGGTCAGAGGTGACCCCTCCCTCAGTATCCCTTGCTGGCCAGAGGCTTGCAGGAGACGCTATTGCCTGCTGGCAGTCCAGGAAAGTCTGGGGGGAGAAGGAGGGCTAAGTGTTAAAAAGAGAATGCAGGGGGGGGTCAAGAGAAAAGAAAAAAAAAAAAACCCGCCTCAAGGAGATCCTGGCTACCTACCTAGAATGTGGAGTCTGGGTCCTGGGGGTCTGGAAGTGGGGTGGAGGTCAGAGGTGACCCTCCGTCAGTATCCCTTGCTGGCCAGAGGCTTGCAGGAGATGCAATTGACTGCTGGCAGTCCAGAAAATTCTAGAAGGTTGAGTCATGGGCCTGGGGGTCTGGAAGTAGGGTGGGTGTCAGAGGTGACCCTCCCTCAGTATCCCTTGCTGGCCAGAGGATGCAGGAGACGCTATTGCCTGCTGGCACTCCAGGAATGTCTGGGGGGAGAAGGAGGGCTAGGTGTTAACAAGAGAATGCAGGGGGGGGTCAAGAGAAAAGAAAAAAAAAAAACCCGCCTCAAGGAGATCCTGGCTACCTACCTAGAAGGTGGAGTCTGGGGCCTGGGGGTCTGGAAGTGGGGTGGGGGTCAGAGGTGACCCTCCCTCAGTATCCCTTGCTGGCCAGAAGCTTGCAGGAGACGCTATTGCCTGCTGGCAGTCCAGGAAATTCTGGGGGGAGAAGGAGGGCTAGGTGTTAACAAGAGAATGCAGGGGGGGGTCAAGAGAAAAGAAAAAAAAAAAAAACCCGCCTCAAGGAGATCCTTGCCACGTACCTGGAAGGTGGAGAATGGGGCCTGGGGGTCTGGAAGTGGGGTGAGGGTCAGAGATGACCCTCCCTCAGTATCCCTTGTTGGCCAGAGTCTTGCAGGAGACGCTATTGCCTGCTGGCAGTCCAGGAAAGTCTAGAAGGTGGAGTCTGGGGCCTGGGGGTCTGGAAGTGGGGGTGGGGGTCAGAGGTTACCCTCCGTCAGTATCCCTTGCTGGTCAGAGGCTTGCAGGAGATGCTATTGCCGGCTGGCAGTCCAGAAAAGTCTAGAGGGTGGAGTCTGGGGCCTGGGGGTCTGGAGGTGGGGTAGGGGTCGGAGGTGACATTCCCTCAGTATCCCTTGCTCGCCAGAGGCTTGCAGGAGACGCTATTGCCTGCTGGTAGTCCAGGAAAGTCTGGGGGGAGAAGGAGGGCTAGGTGTTAACAAGAGAATGCAGGGTGGGGTCAAGAGAAAAGAAAAAAAAAAAGAACCCCGCCTCAAGGAGATCCTGGCTACCGGCCCAGAAGGTGGAGTATGGGGCCTGGGGGTCTGGAAGTGGGGTGGGGGTCAGAGGTGACCCTCCCTCAGTATCCCTTGCTGGCCAGAGGCTTGCAGGAGATGCTATTGACTGCTGGCAGTCCAGACAATTCTAGAAGGTTGAGTCTTGGGCCTGGGGGTCTGGAAGTGGGGTGGGGGTCAGAGGTGACCCTCCCTCAGTATCCCTTGCTGGCCAGAGGCTTGCAGGAGACGCTATTGCCTGCTGGCAGTCCAGGAAAGTCTGGGGGGAGAAGGAGTGCTAAGTGTTAACAAGAGAATGCGGGGGGGGGTCAAGAGAAAAGAAAAAAAAAAAAAAAAAACCCGCCTCAAGGAGATCCTGGCTACCTACCTAGAAGGTGGAGTCTTGAGCCTGGGGGTCTGGAAGTGGGGTGGGGGACAGAGGTGATCCTCCCTCCATATCCCTTGCTGGCCAGAGGCTTGCAGGAGACGCTATTGCCTGCTGGCAGTCCAGGAAAGTCTAGAAGGTGGAGTCTGGGGCCTGGGGGTCTGGAAGTGGGGTGGGGATCAGAGGTGACCCTCCCTCAGTATCCCTTGCTGGCCAGAGGATGCAGGAGACGCTATTGCCTGCTGGCAGTCCAGGAATGTCTGGGGGGAGAAGGAGGGCTAGGTGTTAACAAGAGAATGCAGGGGGGGTCAAAAGAAAAGAAAAAAAAAAAACCCGCCTCAAGGAGATCCTGGCTACCTACCTAGAAGTTGGAGTCTGAGGCCTGGGGGTCTGGAAGTGGGGTGGGGGTCAGAGGTGACCCTCCCTCAGTATCCCTTGCTGGCCAGAGGCTTGCAGGAGACGCTATTGCCTGCTGGCAGTCCAGGAAAGTCTGGGGGGAGAAGGAGGCCTAGGTGTTAACAAGAGAATGCAGGGGGGGGTCATGAGAAAAGAAAAAAAAAAAAAACCCGCCTCAAGGCGATCCTGGCTACCTACCGAGAAGGTGGAGTCTGGGGCCTGGGGGTCTGGAAGTGGGGTGGGGATCAGAGGTGACCCTCCCTCAGTATCCCTTGCTGGCCAGAGGCTTGCAGGAGACGCTGTTGCCTGCTGGCACTCCAGGAAAGTCTGGGGGGAGAAGGAGGGCTAGGTGCTAACAAGAGATTGCAGGGGCGGTAAAGAGAAAAAAAAAAAAAAAAAAACCCGACTCAAGGAGATCCTGGCTACCTACCTAGAAGGTGGAGTCTGGGGCCTGAGGGGTCTGGAAGTGCAGTGGGGGTCAGAGGTGACCCTCCCTCAGTATCCCTTGCTGGCCAGAAGCTTGCAGGAGACGCTATTGCCTGCTGGCAGTCCAGGAAAGTCTGGGGGGATAAGGACGGCTAGGTGTTAACAAGAGAATGCAGGGGGGGGGTCAATAGAAAAGAAAAAAAAAAACCCGCCTCAAGGATATCCTTGCTAAATACCTAGAAGGTGGAGAATGGGGCCTGGGGGTCTGGAAGTGGGGTGGGGGTCAGAGATGACCCTCCCTCAGTATCCCTTGCTGGCCAGAGGCTTGCAGGAGACGCTATTGCCTGCTGGCAGTCCAGGAAAGTCTAGAAGGTGGAGTCTGGGGCCTGGGGGTCTGGAAGTGGGGTGGGTGTCAGAGGTTACCCTCCGTCAGTATCCCTTGCTGGTCAGAGGCTTGCAGGAGATGCTATTGCCGGCTGGCAGTCCAGAAAAGTCTAGAGGGTGGAGTCTGGGGCCTGGGGGTCTGGAAGTGGGGTGGAGGTCAGAGGTGACCCTCCCTCAGTATCCCTTGGTGGCCAGAGGCTTGAGGAGACGCTATTGCCTGCTGCCAGTCCAGGAAAGTCTGGGGGGAGAAGGAGGGCTAGGTGTTAACAAGAGAATGTAGGGGGGGGGGGTCAAGAGAAATCGAAAAAAAAAACCCCGCCTCAAGGAGATCCTGGCTACCTACCTAGAAGGTGGAGTCTGGGGCCTGGGGGTCTGGAAGTGGGGTGGGGGTCAGAGGTGACCCTCCGTCAGTATCCCTTCCTGGCCAGAGGCTTGCAGGAGATGCTATTGACTGCTGGCAGTCCAGAAAATTCTAGAAGTTTGAGTCTTGGGCCTGGTGGTCTGGAAGTGGGGTGGGTGTCAGAGGTGACCCTCCCTCAGTATCCCTTGCTGGCCAGAGGATGCAGGAGACGCTATTGCCTGCTGGCAGTCCAGGAAAGTCTGGGGGGAGAAGGAGGGCTAGGTGTTAACAAGAGAATGCAGGGGAGGGTCAAGAGAAAAGAAAAAAAAAAAAAACCCCGCCTCAAGGAGATCCTGGCTACCTACCTAGAAGGTGGAGTCTGGGGCCTGGGGGTCTGGAAGTGGGGTGGGGGTCAGAGGTGACCCTCCCTCAGTATCCCTTGGTGGCCAGAGGCTTGACGATACACTATTGCCTGCTGGCAGTTCAGGAAAGTCTGGGGGGAGAAGGAGGGCTAGGTGTTAACAAGAGAATGCAGGGGGGGTGTCAAGAGAAAGGAAAAAAAAAAAACCCCGCCTCAAGGAGATCCTGGCTACCTACCTTGAAGTTGGAGTCTGGGGCCTGGGGGTCTGGAAGTGGGGTGGGGGTCAGAGGTGACCCTCCGTCAGTATCCCTTGCTGGCCAGAGGCTTGCAGGAGACGCTATTGCCTGCTGGCAGTCCACGAAATTCTGGGGGGAGAAGGAGGGCTAGGTGTTAACAAGAGAATGCAGGGGGGGGGTCAAGAGAAATGAAAAAAAATAAACCCCGCTTCAAGGAGATCCTGGCTACCTACCTAAAAGGTGGAGTCTGGGGCCTGGGGGTCTGGAAGTGGGGTGGGGGTCAGAGGTGACCCTCCCTCAGTATCCCTTGCTGGCCAGAGGCTTGCAGGAGACGCTATTGCCTGCTGACAGTCCAGGAAAGTCTGGGGGAGAAGGAGGGCTAGGTGTTAACAAGAGAATGCAGGGGGGTGGGGGTCAAGAGAAATGAAAAAAAAAAAAAAACCCCGCTTCAAGTAGATCCTGGCTACCTACCTAGAAGGTGGAGTCTGGGGCCTGGGGGTCTGGAAGTGGGGTGGGGGTCAGAGGTGACCCTCCCTCAGTATCCCTTGCTGGCCAGAAGCTTGCAGGAGACGCTATTGCCTGCTGGCAGTCCAGGAAAGTCTGGGGGGATAAGGACGGCTAGGTGTTAACAAGAGAATGCAGGGGGGGGGTCAATAGAAAAGAAAAAAAAAAACCCGCCTCAAGGATATCCTTGCTAAATACCTAGAAGGTGGAGAATGGGGCCTGGGGGTCTGGAAGTGGGGTGGGGGTCAGAGATGACCCTCCCTCAGTATCCCTTGCTGGCCAGAGGCTTGCAGGAGACGCTATTGCCTGCTGGCAGTCCAGGAAAGTCTAGAAGGTGGAGTCTGGGGCCTGGGGGTCTGGAAGTGGGGTGGGTGTCAGAGGTTACCCTCCGTCAGTATCCCTTGCTGGTCAGAGGCTTGCAGGAGATGCTATTGCCGGCTGGCAGTCCAGAAAAGTCTAGAGGGTGGAGTCTGGGGCCTGGGGGTCTGGAAGTGGGGTGGAGGTCAGAGGTGACCCTCCCTCAGTATCCCTTGGTGGCCAGAGGCTTGAGGAGACGCTATTGCCTGCTGCCAGTCCAGGAAAGTCTGGGGGGAGAAGGAGGGCTAGGTGTTAACAAGAGAATGTAGGGGGGGGGTCAAGAGAAATCGAAAAAAAAAAACCCCGCCTCAAGGAGATCCTGGCTACCTACCTAGAAGGTGGAGTCTGGGGCCTGGGGGTCTGGAAGTGGGGTGGGGGTCAGAGGTGACCCTCCGTCAGTATCCCTTCCTGGCCAGAGGCTTGCAGGAGATGCTATTGACTGCTGGCAGTCCAGAAAATTCTAGAAGTTTGAGTCTTGGGCCTGGTGGTCTGGAAGTGGGGTGGGTGTCAGAGGTGACCCTCCCTCAGTATCCCTTGCTGGCCAGAGGATGCAGGAGACGCTATTGCCTGCTGGCAGTCCAGGAAAGTCTGGGGGGAGAAGGAGGGCTAGGTGTTAACAAGAGAATGCAGGGGAGGGTCAAGAGAAAAGAAAAAAAAAAAAAACCCCGCCTCAAGGAGATCCTGGCTACCTACCTAGAAGGTGGAGTCTGGGGCCTGGGGGTCTGGAAGTGGGGTGGGGGTCAGAGGTGACCCTCCCTCAGTATCCCTTGGTGGCCAGAGGCTTGAGGATACACTATTGCCTGCTGGCAGTTCAGGAAAGTCTGGGGGGAGAAGGAGGGCTAGGTGTTAACAAGAGAATGCAGGGGGGGTGTCAAGAGAAAGGAAAAAAAAAAAACCCCGCCTCAAGGAGATCCTGGCTACCTACCTTGAAGTTGGAGTCTGGGGCCTGGGGGTCTGGAAGTGGGGTGGGGGTCAGAGGTGACCCTCCGTCAGTATCCCTTGCTGGCCAGAGGCTTGCAGGAGACGCTATTGCCTGCTGGCAGTCCACGAAATTCTGGGGGGAGAAGGAGGGCTAGGTGTTAACAAGAGAATGCAGGGGGGGGGGGTCAAGAGAAATGAAAAAAAAAAAAACCCCGCTTCAAGGAGATCCTGGCTACCTACCTAAAAGGTGGAGTCTGGGGCCTGGGGGTCTGGAAGTGGGGTGGGGGTCAGAGGTGACCCTCCCTCAGTATCCCTTGCTGGCCAGAGGCTTGCAGGAGACGCTATTGCCTGCTGACAGTCCAGGAAAGTCTGGGGGAGAAGGAGGGCTAGGTGTTAACAAGAGAATGCAGGGGGGGGTCAAGGGAAAAGAAAAAAAAAAACCCCGCCTCAAGGAGATCCTGGCTACCTACCTAGAAGGTGGAGTCTGGGGCCTGGGGGTCTGGAAGTGGGTTGGGGGTCAGTGGTGACCCTCCCTCAGTATCCCTTGCTGGCCAGAGGCTTGAAGGAGACGCTATTGCCTGCTGGCAGTCCAGGAAAGTCTGGGGAGAGAAGGAGGGCTAGGTGTTAACAAGAGAATGCAGGGGGGTGGGGGTCAAGAGAAATGAAAAAAAAAAAAAAAAAACCCCGCTTCAAGTAGATCCTGGCTACCTACCTAGAAGGTGGAGTCTGGGGCCTGGGGGTCTGGAAGTGGGGTGGGGGTCAGAGGTGACCCTCCCTCAGTATCCCTTGCTGGCCAGAGGCTTGCAGGAGACGCTATTGCCTGCTGGCAGTCCAGGAAAGTCTGGGGGGAGAAGGAGGGCTAGGTGTTAACAAGAGAATGCGGGGGGGGTCAAGAGAAAAGAAAAAAAAAAAACCCGACTCAAGGAGATCCTGGCTACCTACCTAGAAGGTTGAGTCTGGGGCCTGGGCGTCTGGAAGTGGGGTGGGGGTCAGAGGTAACCCTCCCTCAGTATCCCTTGCTGGCCAGAGGATTGCAGGAGACGCTATTGCCTGCTGGCAGTCCAGGAAAATCTGGGGGGAGAAGGAGTGCTAGGTGTTAACAAGAGAATGCAGGGGCGTGTCAAAAGAAGAGAAAAAAAAAAAAACCCAACTCAGGGAGATCCTGGCTACCTACCTAGAAGGTGGAGTCTCGGGCCTTGGGGTCTGGAAGTGGGTTGGGGGTCAGAGGTGACCCTCCCTCAGAATCCCTTGCTGGCCAGAGTCTTGCAGGAGTTGCTATTGCCTGCTGGCAGTCCAGGAAAGTCTGGGGGGAGAAGGAGGGATAGGTGTTAACAAGAGAATGCAGGGAGCGGGTCAAGAGAAAAGAAAAAAAAAAAAAAAACCCCGCCTCAAGGAGATCCTGGCTACCGGCCTAGAAGGTGGAGTATGGGGCCTGTGGGTCTGGAAGTGGGGTGGGGGTCAGAGGTGACCCTCCCTCAGTATCCCTTGCTGGCCAGAGGCTTGCAGGAGACGCTATTGCCTGCTGGCAGTCCAGGAAAGTCTGGGGGGAGAAGGAAGGCTAGGTGTTAAAAAGAGAATACAGGGGGGGGTCAAGAGAAAAGAAAAAAAAAAAAACCCGCCTCAAGGAGATCCTGGCTACCTACCTAGAAGGTGAAGTCTGGGGCCTGGGGGTCTGGAAGTGGCGTGGGGGTCAGAGGTGACCCTCCGTCAGTATCCCTTGCTGGCCAGAGGCTTGCAGGTGATGCTATTGACTGCTGGCAGTCCAGAAAATTCTAGAAGGTTGAGTCTTGGGCCTGGGGGTCTGGAAGTGGGGTGGGGGTCAGAGGTTACCCTCCCTCAGTATCCCTTGCTGGCCAGAGGATGCAGGAGACGCTATTGCCTGCTGGCAGTCCAGGAATGTCTGGGGGGAGAAGGAGGGCTAGGTGTTAACAAGAGAATGCAGGGAGGGGTCAAGAGAAAAGAAAAAAAAAAAAACCCCGCCTCAAGGAGATCCTGTCTACCTACCTAGAAGGTGGAGTCTGGGGCCTGGGGGTCTGGAAGTGGGGTGGGGGTCAGAGGTGACCCTCCCTCAGTATCCCTTGGTGGCCAGAGGCTTGAGGAGACGATATTGCCTGCTGCCAGTCCAGGAAAGTCTGGGGGGAGAAGGAGGGCTAGGTGTTAACAAGAGAATGTAGGGGGGGGTCAAGAGAAATCGAAAAAAAAAACCCCGCCTCAAGGAGATCCTGGCTACCTACCTAGAAGGTGGAGTCTGGGGCCTGGGGGTCTGGAAGTGGGGTGGGGTTCAGAGGTGACCCTCCGTCAGTATCCCTTGCTGGCCAGAGGCTTGCAGGAGATGCTATTGACTGCTGGCAGTCCAGAAAATTCTAGAAGCTTGAGTCTTGGGCCTGGGGGTCTGGAAGTGGGGTGGGTGTCAGAGGTGACCCTCCCTCAGTATCCCTTGCTGGCCAGAGGATGCAGGAGACGCTATTGCCTGCTGGCAGTCCAGGAAAGTCTGGGGGGAGAAGGAGGGCTAGGTGTTAACAAGAGAATGCAGGGGGGGGCCAAGAGAAAAGAAAAAAAAAAAAACCCGCCTCAAGGAGATCCTGGCTACCTACCTAGAAGGTGGAGTCTGGGGCCTGGGGGTCTGGAAGTGGGGTGGGGGTCAGAGGTGACCCTCCCTCAGTATCCCTTGGTGGCCAGAGGCTTGAGGAGACACTATTGCCTGCTGGCAGTCCAGGAAAGTCTGGGGGGAGAAGGAGGGCTAGGTGTTAACAAGAGAATGCAGGGGGGGGGGGTCAAGAGAAAAGGAAAAAAAAAAACCCGCCTCAAGGAGATCCTGGCTACCTACCTAGAAGGTGGAGTCTGGGGCCTGGGGGTCTGGAAGTGGGGTGGGGGTCAGAAGTGACCCTCCTTCAGTATCCCTTCCTGGCCAGAGGCTTGCAGGAGACGCTATTGCCTGCTGGCAGTCCAGGAAAGTCTGGTGGGTGAAGGAGGGCTAGGTGTTAACAAGAGAATACAGGGGGGGGTCAAGAGAAAAGAAAAAAAAATAGCCCGCCTCAAGGAGATCCTGGCTAGCTACCTAGAAGGTGGAGTCTGGAGCCTGGGGGTCTGGAAGTGGGGTGGGGGTCAGAGGTGACCCTCCCTCCGTATCCCTTGATGGCCAGAGGCTTGCAGGAGACGCTATTGCCTGCTGGCAGTACAGGAAAGTCTGGGGGGAAAAGGAGGGCTAGGTGTTAACAAGAGAATGCAGGGGTGGGTCAAGAGAAAAGAAAAAAAAAAAAACCCCGCCTCAAGGAGATCCTGGCTACCTACCAGAAGTTTGAGTCTGGGGCCTGGGTGTCTGGAAGTGGGGTGGGGGTCAGAGGTGACCCTCCGTCAGTATCCCTTGCTGGCCAGAGGCTTGCAGGAGATGCTATTGACTGCTGGCAGTCCAGAAAATTCTAGAAGGTTGAGTCTTGGGCCTGGGGGTCTGGAAGTGGGGTGGGGGTCAGAGGTTACCCTCCCTCAGTATCCCTTGCTGGCCAGAGGATGCAGGAGACGCTTTTGCCTGCTGGCAGTCCAGGAATGTCTGGGGGGAGAAGGAGTGCTAGGTGTTAACAAGAGAATGCAGGGAGGGGTCAAGAGAAAAGAAAAAAAAAAAACCCCGCCTCAAGGAGATCCTGTCTACCTACCTAGAAGGTGGAGTCTGGGGCCTGGGGGTCTGGAAGTGGGGTGGGGGTCAGAGGTGACCCTCCCTCAGTATCCCTTGGTGGCCAGAGGCTTGAGGAGACGCTATTGCCTGCTGCCAGTCCAGGAAAGACTGGGGGGTGAAGGAGGGCTATGTGTTAACAAGAGAAGGCAGGGGGGGGTCAAGAGAAAAGAAAAAAAAAATAAACCGCCTCAAGGAGATCCTTGCTACGGACCTAGAAGGTGGAGTCTGGGGCCTGGGGGTCTGAAAGTGGGGTGGGGGTCAGAGGTGACACTCCCTCAGTATCCCTTGATGGCCAGAGGCTTGCAGGAGACGCTATTGCCTGCTGGCAGTCCAGGAAAGTCTGAGGAGAGAAGGAGGGCTAGGTGTTAACAAGAGAATGCAGGGGGGGGTCAAGAGAAAAGAAAAAAAAAAAAACCCGTATCAAGGAGATCCTGGCTACCTACCTAGAAGGTGGAGTCTGGGGCCTGGGGGTCTGGAAGTGGGGTGGGGTTCAGAGGTGACCCTCCCTCAGTATCCCTTGCTGGCCAGAGGCTTGCAGGAGACGCTATTGCCTGCTGGCAGTCCAGGAAAGTCTGGGGGGAGAAGGTGGGCTAGGTGTTAACAAGGGAAGGCAGGGGGGGGGGTCAAGGAAAAAGAAAAAAAATATACCACGCCTCAAGGAGATCCTGGCTACCTACCGAGAAGGTGGAGTCTGGGGCCTGGGGGTCTGGAAGTGGGGTGGGGATCAGAGGTGACCCTCCCTCAGTATCCCTTGCTGGCCAAAGGCTTGCAGGAGACGCTATTGCCTGCTGGCAGTCCAGGAAAGTCTGTGGGTAGAAGGAGGGACATGTGTTAACAAGAGAATACAGTTGGTGGTCAAGAGAAAAGAAAAAAAAAAAACCCCGCCTCAAGGAGATCCTGGCAACCTACCTAGAAGGTGGAGTCTAGGGCCTTGGTGTCTGGAAGTGGGGTGGGGTTCAGAGGTGACCCTCCCTCAGTATCCCTTGCTGGCCAGAGGCTTGCAGGAGACGCTATTGCCTGCTGGCAGTCCAGGAAAGTCTGGGGGGAGAAGGAGGGCTAGGTGTTAACTAGAGAATGCAGGGCGGGGTCAAGAGAAAAGAAAAAAAAAACACCGCCTCAAGGAAATCCTGGAAAGCTACCTAGAAGGTGGAGTCTGGGGCCTGGGGGTCTGGAAGTGGGGTGGGGGTCAGAGGTGACACTCACTCAGTATCCCTTGCTGGCCAGAGGCTTGCAGGAGACGCTATTGCCTGCTGGCAGTCCAGGAAAATCTGGGGGGAGAAGGAGGGCTAGGTGTTAACAAGAGAATGCAGCGGGGGGTCTAGAGAAAAGAAAAAAAAAAAAACCCGACTCAAGGAGATCCTGGCTACCTACCTAGAATGTGGAGTCTGGGGCCTGGGGGTCTGGAAGTGGGGTGGGGGTCAGAGGTGACTCTCCCTCAGTATCCCTTGCTGGCCAGAGGCTTGCAGGAGACGCTATTGCCTGCTGGCAGTCCAGGAAACTCTGGGGGGAGAAGGAGGGCTAGGTGTTAACAAGAAAATGCAGGGGGGGGTCAAGAGAAAAGGAAAAAAAAAAAAAACCCGCCTCAAGGAGATCCTGGCTACCTACCTATAAGGTGGAGTCTGGGTCCTGGGGGTCTGGAAGTGGGGTGGGGTTCATAGGTGACCCTCCCTCAGTATCCCTTGCTGGCCAGAGGCTTGCAGGAGACGCTATTGCCTGCTGGCAGTCCAGGAAAGTCTGGGGGGAGAAGGAGGGCTAGCTGTTAACAAGAGAATGCAGGGGGAGTCAAGAGAAAAAAAAAAAAAAACCCGCCTCAAGGAGATCCTGGCTACCTACCTAGAAGGTGGAGTCTGGGGCCTGGGGGTCTGAAAGTGGGGTGGGGGTCAGAGGTTACCCTCCCTCAGTATCCCTTGCTGGCCAGAGGCTTGCAGGAGACGCTATTGCCTACTGGCAGTCCAGGAAAGTCTGGGGGGAGAAGGAGGGCTAGGTGTAAACGAGAGAATGCAGGGGGAGTCAAGAGATAAGAAAAAAAAAAAAACCCGTATCAAGGAGATCCTGGCTACCTACCTAGAAGGTGGAGTCTGGGGCCTGGGGGTCTGGAAGTGGGGTGGGGGTCAGAGGTGACCCTCCCTCAGTATCCCTTGCTGGCCAGAGGCTTGCAGGAGACGCTATTGCCTGCTGGCAGTCCAGGAAAGTCTGGGGGGAGAAGGAGGGCTAGGTGTTAACAAGAGAATGCAGCGGGGGGGTCAAGAGAAACGAAAAAAAAAAAAAGCCCGCCTCAAGGAAATCCAGGAAAGCTACCTAGAAGTTGGAGTCTGGGGCCTGGGGGTCTGGAAGTGGGGTGGGGGTCAGAGGTGACACTCCCTCAGTATCCCTTGCTGGCCAGAGGCTTGCAGGAGACGCCATTGCCTGCTGGCAGTCCAGGAAAGTCTGCGGGGAGAAGGAGTGCTAGGTGTTAACAAGAGAATGCAGGGGGGAGTCAAGAGAAAAGAAAAAAAAAAAAACCCGCCTGAAGGAGATCCTGGCTACCTACCTAGAAGGTGGAGTCTGGGGCCTGGGGGTCTGGAAGGGGTTTGGGGGTCAGAGGTGACCCTCCCTCAGTATCCCTTGCTGGCCAGAGGCTTGCAGGAGACGCTATTGCCTGCTGGCAGTCCAGTAAAGTCTGGGGGGAGAAGGAGGGCTAGGTGTTAACAAGAGAATGCATGGGGGGGGGTCAAGAGAAATAAAAAAAAAAAACCCTCTTCAAGTAGATCCTGGCTACCTACCTAGAAGGTCGAGTCTGGGGCCCGGGGGTCTGGAAGTGGGGTGGTGGTCAGAGGTGACCCTCCCTTAGTATCCCTTGCTGGCCAGAGGCTTGCTGGAGACGCTATTGGCTGCTGGCAGTGCAGGAAAGTCTGGGGGGAGAAGGAGGGCTAGGTGTTAACAAGATAATGCAGGGGGGGATCAAGAGAAAAGAAAAAAAAAAAACCCGCCTCAAGGAGATCATGGCTACCTACCTAGAAGGTGGAGTCTGGGGCCTGGGGGTCTCGAAGTGGGGTGGGGGTCAGAGGTGACCCTCCCTCAGTATCACTTGCTGGCCAGAGGCTTGCAGGCGACGCTATTGCCTGCTGGCAGTCCAGGAAAGTCTGTGGGGAGAAGGAGGGCTAGGTGTTAACAAGAGAATACAGGGGGTGGTCAAGAGAAAAGAAAAAGAAAAAAAAACCCGCCTCAAGGAGATCCTGGCTACCTACCTAGAAGGTGGAGTCTGGGGCCTGGGGGTCTGGATGTCGGGTGGGGGTCAGAGATGACCCTCCCTCAGTATCCCTTGCTGGCCAGAGGCTTGCAGGAGACGCTATTGCCTGCTGGCAGTCCAGGAAAGTCTGGGGGGAGAAGGAGGGCTAGGTGTTAACAAGAGAATACAGGGGTTGGTCAAGAGAAAAGAAAAAAAAAAAAAACCCGCCTCAAGGAGATCCTGGCTACCTACCTAGAAGGTGGAGTCTGTGGCCTGGGGGTCTGGATGTGGGGTGGGGGTCAGAGATGACCCTCCCTCAGTATCCCTTGCTGGCCAGAGGCTTGCAGGAGACGCTATTGCCTACTGGCAGTCCAGGAAAGTCTGGGGGGAGAAGGAGGGCTAGGTGTTAACAAGAGAATGCAGGGGGGGTCAATAGAAAAGAAAAAAAAAAAAAACCCGCCACAAGGATATCCTTGCTACATACATAGAAGTTGGAGAATGGGGCCTGGGGGTCTGGAAGTAGGGTGGGGGTCAGAGATGACCCTCCCTCAGTATCCCTTGCTGGCCAGAGGCTTGCAGGAGACGCTATTGCCTGCTGGCAGTCCAGGAAAGTCTAGAAGGTTGAGTCTTGGGCCTGGGGGTCTGGAAGTGGGGTGGGGGCCAGAGGTGACCCTCCCTCAGTATCCCTTGCTGGCCAGAGGCTTGCAGGAGACGCTATTGCCTGCTGGCAGTCCAGGAAAGTCTAGAAGTTGGAGTCTGGGTCCTGGGGGTCTGGGAGTGGGGTGGGTGTCAGAGGTTACACTCCGTCAGTATCCCTTGCTGGTCAGAGGCTTGCAGGAGATGCTATTGCCGGCTGGCAGTCCAGAAAAGTCTAGAGGTGGAGTCTGGGGACTGGGGGTCTGGAAGTGGTGTGGGGGTCGGAGGTGACACTCCCTCAGTATCCCTTGCTGGCCAGAGGCTTGCAGGAGACGCTATTGCCTGCTGGTTGTACAGGAAAGTCTGGGGGGAGAAGGAGGGCTAGGTGTTAACAAGAGAATGCAGGGTGGGGTCAAGAGAAAAGAAAAAAAAAAAGAACCCCGCCTCAAGGAGATCCTGGCTACCGGCCTAGAAGGTCGAGTATGGGGCCTGGGGGTCTGGAAGTGGGGTGGGGGTCAGAGGTGACCCTCCCTCAGTATCCCTTGCTGGCCAGAGGCTTGCAGGAGACGCTATTGCCTGCTGGCAGTCCAGGAAAGTCTGGGGGGAGAAGGAGGGCTAAGTGTTAAAAAGAGAATGCAGGGGGGGGTCAAGAGAAAAGAAAAAAAAAAAAACCCGCCTCAAGGAGATCCTGGCTACCTACCTAGAATGTGGAGTCTGGGTCCTGGGGGTCTGGAAGTGGGGTGGGGGTCAGAGGTGACCCTCCGTCAGTATCCCTTGCTGGCCAGAGGCTTGCAGGAGATGCAATTGACTGCTGGCAGTCCAGAAAATTCTAGAAGGTTGAGTCATGGGCCTGGGGGTCTGGAAGTAGGGTGGGTGTCAGAGGTGACCCTCCCTCAGTATCCCTTGCTGGCCAGAGGATGCAGGAGACGCTATTGCCTGCTGGCACTCCAGGAATGTCTGGGGGGAGAAGGAGGGCTAGGTGTTAACAAGAGAATGCAGGGGGGGGTCAAGAGAAAAGAAAAAAAAAAAACCCGCCTCAAAGAGATCCTGGCTACCTACCTAGAAGGTGGAGTCTGGGTCCTGGGGGTATGGAAGTGGGGTGAGGGTCAGAGGTGACCCTCCCTCAGTATCCCTTGCTGGCCAAAGGCTTGCAGGAGACTCTATTGCCTGCTGGCAGTCCAGGAAAGTCTGGGGGGAGAAGGAGGGCTAAGTGTTAACAAGAGAATGCGGGGGGGGGGGGGGTCAAGAGAAAAGAAAAAAAAAAAACCCGCCTCAAGGAGATCCTGGCTACCTACCTAGAAGGTGGAGTCTGGGGCCTGGGGGTCTGGAAGTGGGGTGGGGGTCAGAGGTGACCCTCCCTCAGTATCCCTTGCTGGCCAGAAGCTTGCAGGAGACGCTATTGCCTGCTGGCAGTCCAGGAAATTCTGGGGGGAGAAGGAGGGCTAGGTGTTAACAAGAGAATGCAGGGGGGGGTCAAGAGAAAAGAAAAAAAAAAAAACCCGCCTCAAGGAGATCCTTGCCACGTACCTGGAAGGTGGAGAATGGGGCCTGGGGGTCTGGAAGTGGGGTGAGGGTCAGAGATGACCCTCCCTCAGTATCCCTTGTTGGCCAGAGTCTTGCAGGAGACGCTATTGCCTGCTGGCAGTCCAGGAAAGTCTAGAAGGTGGAGTCTGGGGCCTGGGGGTCTGGAAGTGGGGTGGGGGTCAGAGGTTACCCTCCGTCAGTATCCCTTGCTGGTCAGAGGCTTGCAGGAGATGCTATTGCCGGCTGGCAGTCCAGAAAAGTCTAGAGGGTGGAGTCTGGGGCCTGGGGGTCTGGAGGTGGGGTAGGGGTCGGAGGTGACATTCCCTCAGTATCCCTTGCTCGCCAGAGGCTTGCAGGAGACGCTATTGCCTGCTGGTAGTCCAGGAAAGTCTGGGGGGAGAAGGAGGGCTAGGTGTTAACAAGAGAATGCAGGGTGGGGTCAAGAGAAAAGAAAAAAAAAAAGAACCCCGCCTCAAGGAGATCCTGGCTACCGGCCCAGAAGGTGGAGTATGGGGCCTGGGGGTCTGGAAGTGGGGTGGGGGTCAGAGGTGACCCTCCCTCAGTATCCCTTGCTGGCCAGAGGCTTGCAGGAGATGCTATTGACTGCTGCAGTCCAGACAATTCTAGAAGGTTGAGTCTTGGGCCTGGGGGTCTGGAAGTGGGGTGGGGGTCAGAGGTGACCCTCCCTCAGTATCCCTTGCTGGCCAGAGGCTTGCAGGAGACGCTATTGCCTGCTGGCAGTCCAGGAAAGTCTGGGGGGGAGAAGGAGTGCTAAGTGTTAACAAGAGAATGCGGGGGGGGGGGGTCAAGAGAAAAGAAAAAAAAAAAAAAAACCCGCCTCAAGGAGATCCTGGCTACCTACCTAGAAGGTGGAGTCTTGAGCCTGGGGGTCTGGAAGTGGGGTGGGGGACAGAGGTGATCCTCCCTCCGTATCCCTTGCTGGCCAGAGGCTTGCAGGAGACGCTATTGCCTGCTGGCAGTCCAGGAAAGTCTAGAAGGTGGAGTCTGGGGCCTGGGGGTCTGGAAGTGGGGTGGGGATCAGAGGTGACCCTCCCTCAGTATCCCTTGCTGGCCAGAGGATGCAGGAGACGCTATTGCCTGCTGGCAGTCCAGGAATGTCTGGGGGGAGAAGGAGGGCTAGGTGTTAACAAGAGAATGCAGGGGGGGTCAAAAGAAAAGAAAAAAAAAAAACCCGCCTCAAGGAGATCCTGGCTACCTACCTAGAAGTTGGAGTCTGAGGCCTGGGGGTCTGGAAGTGGGGTGGGGGTCAGAGGTGACCCTCCCTCAGTATCCCTTGCTGGCCAGAGGCTTGCAGGAGACGCTATTGCCTGCTGGCAGTCCAGGAAAGTCTGGGGGGAGAAGGAGGCCTAGGTGTTAACAAGAGAATGCAGGGGGGGGTCATGAGAAAAGAAAAAAAAAAAAAACCCGCCTCAAGGCGATCCTGGCTACCTACCGAGAAGGTGGAGTCTGGGGCCTGGGGGTCTGGAAGTGGGGGTGGGGATCAGAGGTGACCCTCCCTCAGTATCCCTTGCTGGCCAGAGGCTTGCAGGAGACGCTGTTGCCTGCTGGCACTCCAGGAAAGTCTGGGGGGAGAAGGAGGGCTAGGTGCTAACAAGAGATTGCAGGGGCGGTAAAGAGAAAAAAAAAAAAAAAAAAACCCGACTCAAGGAGATCCTGGCTACCTACCTAGAAGGTGGAGTCTGGGGGCCTGAGGGGTCTGGAAGTGCAGTGGGGGTCAGAGGTGACCCTCCCTCAGTATCCCTTGCTGGCCAGAAGCTTGCAGGAGACGCTATTGCCTGCTGGCAGTCCAGGAAAGTCTGGGGGGATAAGGACGGCTAGGTGTTAACAAGAGAATGCAGGGGGGGGTCAATAGAAAAGAAAAAAAAAAAACCCGCCTCAAGGATATCCTTGCTAAATACCTAGAAGGTGGAGAATGGGGCCTGGGGGTCTGGAAGTGGGGTGGGGGTCAGAGATGACCCTCCCTCAGTATCCCTTGCTGGCCAGAGGCTTGCAGGAGACGCTATTGCCTGCTGGCAGTCCAGGAAAGTCTAGAAGGTGGAGTCTGGGGCCTGGGGGTCTGGAAGTGGGGTGGGTGTCAGAGGTTACCCTCCGTCAGTATCCCTTGCTGGTCAGAGGCTTGCAGGAGATGCTATTGCCGGCTGGCAGTCCAGAAAAGTCTAGAGGGTGGAGTCTGGGGCCTGGGGGTCTGGAAGTGGGGTGGGGGTCAGAGGTGACCCTCCCTCAGTATCCCTTGGTGGCCAGAGGCTTGAGGAGACGCTATTGCCTGCTGCCAGTCCAGGAAAGTCTGGGGGGAGAAGGAGGGCTAGGTGTTAACAAGAGAATGTAGGGGGGGGGGTCAAGAGAAATCGAAAAAAAAATACCCCGCCTCAAGGAGATCCTGGCTACCTACCTAGAAGGTGGAGTCTGGGGCCTGGGGGTCTGGAAGTGGGGTGGGGGTCAGAGGTGACCCTCCGTCAGTATCCCTTGCTGGCCAGAGGCTTGCAGGAGATGCTATTGACTGCTGGCAGTCCAGAAAATTCTAGAAGTTTGAGTCTTGGGCCTGGTGGTCTGGAAGTGGGGTGGGTGTCAGAGGTGACCCTCCCTCAGTATCCCTTGCTGGCCAGAGGATGCAGGAGACGCTATTGCCTGCTGGCAGTCCAGGAAAGTCTGGGGGGAGAAGGAGGGCTAGGTGTTAACAAGAGAATGCAGGGGGGGGTCAAGAGAAAAGAAAAAAAAAAAAAAACCCCGCCTCAAGGAGATCCTGGCTACCTACCTAGAAGGTGGAGTCTGGGGCCTGGGGGTCTGGAAGTGGGGTGGGGGTCAGAGGTGACCCTCCCTCAGTATCCCTTGGTGGCCAGAGGCTTGAGGAGACACTATTGCCTGCTGGCAGTCCAGGAAAGTCTGGGGGGAGAAGGAGGGCTAGGTGTTAACAAGAGAATGCAGGGGGGGGGTCAAGAGAAAAGGAAAAAAAAAAACCCCGCCTCAAGGAGATCCTGGCTACCTACCTAGAAGTTGGAGTCTGGGGCCTGGGGGTCTGGAAGTGGGGTGGGGGTCAGAGGTGACCCTCCGTCAGTATCCCTTGCTGGCCAGAGGCTTGCAGGAGACGCTATTGCCTGCTGGCAGTCCACGAAAGTCTGGGGGGAGAAGGAGGGCTAGGTGTTAACAAGAGAATGCAGGGGGGGGGTCAAGAGAAAAGAAAAAAAAAAAACCCCGCCTCAAGGAGATCCTGGCTACCTACCTAAAAGGTGGAGTCTGGGGCCTGGGGGTCTGGAAGTGGGGTGGGGGTCAGAGGTGACCCTCCCTCAGTATCCCTTGCTGGCCAGAGGCTTGCAGGAGACGCTATTGCCTGCTGACAGTCCAGGAAAGTCTGGGGGAGAAGGAGGGCTAGGTGTTAACAAGAGAATGCAGGGGGGGGGTCAAGAGAAAAGAAAAAAAAAAAAACCCCGCCTCAAGGAGATCCTGGCTACCTACCTAGAAGGTGGAGTCTGGGGCCTGGGGGTCTGGAAGTGGG
Source organism: Tupaia tana (assembly GCA_026018925.1). Lineage (NCBI taxonomy): Eukaryota > Metazoa > Chordata > Mammalia > Scandentia > Tupaiidae > Tupaia > Tupaia tana. The sequence goes on from JAKSZU010000738.1 coordinate 36,769, forward strand.
GTGGGGGTCAGTGGTGACCCTCCCTCAGTATCCCTTGCTGGCCAGAGGCTTGAAGGAGACGCTATTGCCTGCTGGCAGTCCAGGAAAGTCTGGGGGGAGAAGGAGGGCTAGGTGTTAACAAGAGAATGCAGGGGGGTGGGGGTCAAGAGAAATGAAAAAAAAAAAAAAAAAACCCCGCTTCAAGTAGATCCTGGCTACCTACCTAGAAGGTGGAGTCTGGGGCCTGGGGGTCTGGAAGTGGGGTGGGGGTCAGAGGTGACCCTCCCTCAGTATCACTTGCTGGCCAGAAGCTTGCAGGAGACGCTATTGCCTGCTGGCAGTCCAGGAAAGTCTGGGGGGATAAGGAGGGCTAGGTGTTAACAAGAGAATGCAGGGGGGGGTCAATAGAAAAGAAAAAAAAAAAAAAACCCGCCTCAAGGATATCCTTGCTAAATACCTAGAAGGTGGAGAATGGGGCCTGGGGGTCTGGAAGTGGGGTGGGGGTCAGAGATGACCCTCCCTCAGTATCCCTTGCTGGCCAGAGGCTTGCAGGAGACGCTATTGCCTGCTGGCAGTCCAGGAAAGTCTAGAAGGTGGAGTCTGGGGCCTGGGGGTCTGGAAGTGGGGTGGGTGTCAGAGGTTACCCTCCGTCAGTATCCCTTGCTGGTCAGAGGCTTGCAGGAGATGCTATTGCCGGCTGGCAGTCCAGAAAAGTCTAGAGGGTGGAGTCTGGGGCCTGGGGGTCTGGAAGTGGGGTGGAGGTCAGAGGTGACCCTCCCTCAGTATCCCTTGGTGGCCAGAGGCTTGAGGAGACGCTATTGCCTGCTGCCAGTCCAGGAAAGTCTGGGGGGAGAAGGAGGGCTAGGTGTTAACAAGAGAATGTAGGGGGGGGGTCAAGAGAAATCGAAAAAAAAAAACCCGCCTCAAGGAGATCCTGGCTACCTACCTAGAAGGTGGAGTCTGGGGCCTGGGGGTCTGGAAGTGGGGTGGGGGTCAGAGGTGACCCTCCGTCAGTATCCCTTCCTGGCCAGAGGCTTGCAGGAGATGCTATTGACTGCTGGCAGTCCAGAAAATTCTAGAAGTTTGAGTCTTGGGCCTGGGGGTCTGGAAGTGGGGTGGGTGTCAGAGGTGACCCTCCCTCAGTATCCCTTGCTGGCCAGAGGATGCAGGAGACGCTATTGCCTGCTGGCAGTCCAGGAAAGTCTGGGGGGAGAAGGAGGGCTAGGTGTTAACAAGAGAATGCAGGGGAGGGTCAAGAGAAAAGAAAAAAAAAAAAACCCCGCCTCAAGGAGATCCTGGCTACCTACCTAGAAGGTGGAGTCTGGGGCCTGGGGGTCTGGAAGTGGGGTGGGGGTCAGAGGTGACCCTCCCTCAGTATCCCTTGGTGGCCAGAGGCTTGAGGATACACTATTGCCTGCTGGCAGTCCAGGAAAGTCTGGGGGGAGAAGGAGGGCTAGGTGTTAACAAGAGAATGCAGGGGGGGTGTCAAGAGAAAGGAAAAAAAAAAACCCCGCCTCAAGGAGATCCTGGCTACCTACCTAGAAGGTGGAGTCTGGGGCCTGGGGGTCTGGAAGTGGGGTGGGGGTCAGAGGTGACCCTCCGTCAGTATCCCTTGCTGGCCAGAGGCTTGCAGGAGACGCTATTGCCTGCTGGCAGTCCACGAAATTCTGGGGGGAGAAGGAGGGCTAGGTGTTAACAAGAGAATGCAGGGGGGGGGTCAAGAGAAAAGAAAAAAAAAAAACCCCGCTTCAAGGAGATCCTGGCTACCTACCTAAAAGGTGGAGTCTGGGGCCTGGGGGTCTGGAAGTGGGGTGGGGGTCAGAGGTGACCCTCCCTCAGTATCCCTTGCTGGCCAGAGGCTTGCAGGAGACGCTATTGCCTGCTGACAGTCCAGGAAAGTCTGGGGGGAGAAGGAGGGCTAGGTGTTAACAAGAGAATGCAGGGGGGGGGTCAAGGGAAAAGAAAAAAAAAAACCCCGCCTCAAGGAGATCCTGGCTACCTACCTAGAAGGTGGAGTCTGGGGCCTGGGGGTCTGGAAGTGGGTTGGGGGTCAGTGGTGACCCTCCCTCAGTATCCCTTGCTGGCCAGAGGCTTGAAGGAGACGCTATTGCCTGCTGGCAGTCCAGGAAAGTCTGGGGAGAGAAGGAGGGCTAGGTGTTAACAAGAGAATGCAGGGGGGTGGGGGTCAAGAGAAATGAAAAAAAAAAAAAAAAAACCCCGCTTCAAGTAGATCCTGGCTACCTACCTAGAAGGTGGAGTCTGGGGCCTGGGGGTCTGGAAGTGGGGTGGGGGTCAGAGGTGACCCTCCCTCAGTATCCCTTGCTGGCCAGAGGCTTGCAGGAGACGCTATTGCCTGCTGGCAGTCCAGGAAAGTCTGGGGGGAGAAGGAGGGCTAGGTGTTAACAAGAGAATGCGGGGGGGGTCAAGAGAAAAGAAAAAAAAAAAACCCGACTCAAGGAGATCCTGGCTACCTACCTAGAAGGTTGAGTCTGGGGCCTGGGCGTCTGGAAGTGGGGTGGGGGTCAGAGGTAACCCTCCCTCAGTATCCCTTGCTGGCCAGAGGATTGCAGGAGACGCTATTGCCTGCTGGCAGTCCAGGAAAATCTGGGGGGAGAAGGAGTGCTAGGTGTTAACAAGAGAATGCAGGGGCGTGTCAGAGAAGAGAAAAAAAAAAAAAACCCAACTCAGGGAGATCCTGGCTACCTACCTAGAAGGTGGAGTCTCGGGCCTTGGGGTCTGGAAGTGGGTTGGGGGTCAGAGGTGACCCTCCCTCAGAATCCCTTGCTGGCCAGAGTCTTGCAGGAGTTGCTATTGCCTGCTGGCAGTCCAGGAAAGTCTGGGGGGAGAAGGAGGGATAGGTGTTAACAAGAGAATGCAGGGAGCGGGTCAAGAGAAAAGAAAAAAAAAAAAAAAACCCCGCCTCAAGGAGATCCTGGCTACCGGCCTAGAAGGTGGAGTATGGGGCCTGTGGGTCTGGAAGTGGGGTGGGGGTCAGAGGTGACCCTCCCTCAGTATCCCTTGCTGGCCAGAGGCTTGCAGGAGACGCTATTGCCTGCTGGCAGTCCAGGAAAGTCTGGGGGGAGAAGGAAGGCTAGGTGTTAAAAAGAGAATACAGGGGGCGTCAAGAGAAAAGAAAAAAAAAAAACCCGCCTCAAGGAGATCCTGGCTACCTACCTAGAAGGTGAAGTCTGGGGCCTGGGGGTCTGGAAGTGGCGTGGGGGTCAGAGGTGACCCTCCGTCAGTATCCCTTGCTGGCCAGAGGCTTGCAGGTGATGCTATTGACTGCTGGCAGTCCAGAAAATTCTAGAAGGTTGAGTCTTGGGCCTGGGGGTCTGGAAGTGGGGTGGGGGTCAGAGGTTACCCTCCCTCAGTATCCCTTGCTGGCCAGAGGATGCAGGAGACGCTATTGCCTGCTGGCAGTCCAGGAATGTCTGGGGGGAGAAGGAGGGCTAGGTGTTAACAAGAGAATGCAGGGAGGGGTCAAGAGAAAAGAAAAAAAAAAAAAACCCCGCCTCAAGGAGATCCTGTCTACCTACCTAGAAGGTGGAGTCTGGGGCCTGGGGGTCTGGAAGTGGGGTGGGGGTCAGAGGTGACCCTCCCTCAGTATCCCTTGGTGGCCAGAGGCTTGAGGAGACGCTATTGCCTGCTGCCAGTCCAGGAAAGTCTGGGGGGAGAAGGAGGGCTAGGTGTTAACAAGAGAATGTAGGGGGGGGTCAAGAGAAATCGAAAAAAAAAAACCCCGCCTCAAGGAGATCCTGGCTACCTACCTAGAAGGTGGAGTCTGGGGCCTGGGGGTCTGGAAGTGGGGTGGGGTTCAGAGGTGACCCTCCGTCAGTATCCCTTGCTGGCCAGAGGCTTGCAGGAGATGCTATTGACTGCTGGCAGTCCAGAAAATTCTAGAAGCTTGAGTCTTGGGCCTGGGGGTCTGGAAGTGGGGGTGGGTGTCAGAGGTGACCCTCCCTCAGTATCCCTTGCTGGCCAGAGGATGCAGGAGACGCTATTGCCTGCTGGCAGTCCAGGAAAGTCTGGGGGGAGAAGGAGGGCTAGGTGTTAACAAGAGAATGCAGGGGGGGGGCCAAGAGAAAAGAAAAAAAAAAAAAACCCGCCTCAAGGAGATCCTGGCTACCTACCTAGAAGGTGGAGTCTGGGGCCTGGGGGTCTGGAAGTGGGGTGGGGGTCAGAGGTGACCCTCCCTCAGTATCCCTTGGTGGCCAGAGGCTTGAGGAGACACTATTGCCTGCTGGCAGTCCAGGAAAGTCTGGGGGGAGAAGGAGGGCTAGGTGTTAACAAGAGAATGCAGGGGGGGGGGTCAAGAGAAAAGGAAAAAAAAAAAACCCGCCTCAAGGAGATCCTGGCTACCTACCTAGAAGGTGGAGTCTGGGGCCTGGGGGTCTGGAAGTGGGGTGGGGGTCAGAAGTGACCCTCCTTCAGTATCCCTTCCTGGCCAGAGGCTTGCAGGAGACGCTATTGCCTGCTGGCAGTCCAGGAAAGTCTGGTGGGTGAAGGAGGGCTAGGTGTTAACAAGAGAATACAGGGGGGGGTCAAGAGAAAAGAAAAAAAAATAGCCCGCCTCAAGGAGATCCTGGCTAGCTACCTAGAAGGTGGAGTCTGGAGCCTGGGGGTCTGGAAGTGGGGTGGGGGTCAGAGGTGACCCTCCCTCCGTATCCCTTGATGGCCAGAGGCTTGCAGGAGACGCTATTGCCTGCTGGCAGTACAGGAAAGTCTGGGGGGAAAAGGAGGGCTAGGTGTTAACAAGAGAATGCAGGGGTGGGTCAAGAGAAAAGAAAAAAAAAAAAACCCCGCCTCAAGGAGATCCTGGCTACCTACCTAGAAGTTTGAGTCTGGGGCCTGGGTGTCTGGAAGTGGGGTGGGGGTCAGAGGTGACCCTCCGTCAGTATCCCTTGCTGGCCAGAGGCTTGCAGGAGATGCTATTGACTGCTGGCAGTCCAGAAAATTCTAGAAGGTTGAGTCTTGGGCCTGGGGGTCTGGAAGTGGGGTGGGGGTCAGAGGTTACCCTCCCTCAGTATCCCTTGCTGGCCAGAGGATGCAGGAGACGCTTTTGCCTGCTGGCAGTCCAGGAATGTCTGGGGGGAGAAGGAGGGCTAGGTGTTAACAAGAGAATGCAGGGAGGGGTCAAGAGAAAAGAAAAAAAAAAAAACCCCGCCTCAAGGAGATCCTGTCTACCTACCTAGAAGGTGGAGTCTGGGGCCTGGGGGTCTGGAAGTGGGGTGGGGGTCAGAGGTGACCCTCCCTCAGTATCCCTTGGTGGCCAGAGGCTTGAGGAGACGCTATTGCCTGCTGCCAGTCCAGGAAAGTCTGGGGGGAGAATGAGGGCTTGGTGTTAACAAGAGAATGTAGGGGGGGGGTCAAGAGAAATCGAAAAAAAAAACCCCGCCTCAAGGAGATCCTGGCTACCTACCTAGAAGGTGGAGTCTGGGGCCTGGGGGTCTGGAAGTGGGGTGTGGGGGTCAGAGGTGACCCTCCGTCAGTATCCCTTGCTGGCCAGAAGCTTGCAGGAGATGCTATTGACTGCTGGCAGTCCAGAAAATTCTAGAAGGTTGAGTCTTGGGCCTGGGGGTCTGGAAGTCGGGTGGGTGTCAGAGGTGACCCTCCCTCAGTATCCCTTGCTGGCCAGAGGACGCAGGAGACGCTATTGCCTGCTGGCAGTCCAGGAAAGTTTGGGGGGAGAAGGAGGGCTAAGTGTTAACAAGAGAATGCAGGGGGGGGCTCAAGAGAAATGAAAAAAAAAAAAAAACCCGCCTCAAGGAGATCCTGGCTACCTACCTAGAAGGTGGAGTCTGGAGCCTGGGGGTCTGGAAGTGTGGTGGGGGACAGAGGTGACCCTCCCTCAGTATCCCTTGCTGGCCAGAGGCTTGCAGGAGACGCTATTGCCTGCTGGCAGTCCAGGAAAGACTGGGGGGTGAAGGAGGGCTATGTGTTAACAAGAGAAGGCAGGGGGGGGTCAAGAGAAAAGAAAAAAAAAAATAACCCGCCTCAAGGAGATCCTTGCTACGGACCTAGAAGGTGGAGTCTGGGGCCTGGGGGGTCTGAAAGTGGGGTGGGGGTCAGAGGTGACACTCCCTCAGTATCCCTTGATGGCCAGAGGCTTGCAGGAGACGCTATTGCCTGCTGGCAGTCCAGGAAAGTCTGAGGAGAGAAGGAGGGCTAGGTGTTAACAAGAGAATGCAGGGGGGGGGTCAAGAGAAAAGAAAAAAAAAAAAACCCGTATCAAGGAGATCCTGGCTACCTACCTAGAAGGTGGAGTCTGGGGCCTGGGGGTCTGGAAGTGGGGTGGGGTTCAGAGGTGACCCTCCCTCAGTATCCCTTGCTGGCCAGAGGCTTGCAGGAGACGCTATTGCCTGCTGGCAGTCCAGGAAAGTCTGGGGGGAGAAGGTGGGCTAGGTGTTAACAAGGGAAGGCAGGGGGGGGGTCAAGGAAAAAGAAAAAAAATATACCACGCCTCAAGGAGATCCTGGCTACCTACCGAGAAGGTGGAGTCTGGGGCCTGGGGGTCTGGAAGTGGGGTGGGGATCAGAGGTGACCCTCCCTCAGTATCCCTTGCTGGCCAAAGGCTTGCAGGAGACGCTATTGCCTGCTGGCAGTCCAGGAAAGTCTGTGGGTAGAAGGAGGGACATGTGTTAACAAGAGAATACAGTTGGTGGTCAAGAGAAAAGAAAAAAAAAAAACCCCGCCTCAAGGAGATCCTGGCAACCTACCTAGAAGGTGGAGTCTAGGGCCTTGGTGTCTGGAAGTGGGGTGGGGGTTCAGAGGTGACCCTCCCTCAGTATCCCTTGCTGGCCAGAGGCTTGCAGGAGACGCTATTGCCTGCTGGCAGTCCAGGAAAGTCTGGGGGGAGAAGGAGGGCTAGGTGTTAACTAGAGAATGCAGGGCGGGGTCAAGAGAAAAGAAAAAAAAAACACCGCCTCAAGGAAATCCTGGAAAGCTACCTAGAAGGTGGAGTCTGGGGCCTGGGGGTCTGGAAGTGGGGTGGGGGTCAGAGGTGACACTCACTCAGTATCCCTTGCTGGCCAGAGGCTTGCAGGAGACGCTATTGCCTGCTGGCAGTCCAGGAAAATCTGGGGGGAGAAGGAGGGCTAGGTGTTAACAAGAGAATGCAGCGGGGGGTCTAGAGAAAAGAAAAAAAAAAAAAACCCGACTCAAGGAGATCCTGGCTACCTACCTAGAATGTGGAGTCTGGGGCCTGGGGGTCTGGAAGTGGGGTGGGGGTCAGAGGTGACTCTCCCTCAGTATCCCTTGCTGGCCAGAGGCTTGCAGGAGACGCTATTGCCTGCTGGCAGTCCAGGAAACTCTGGGGGGAGAAGGAGGGCTAGGTGTTAACAAGAAAATGCAGGGGGGGGTCAAGAGAAAAGGAAAAAAAAAAAAACCCGCCTCAAGGAGATCCTGGCTACCTACCTATAAGGTGGAGTCTGGGTCCTGGGGGTCTGGAAGTGGGGTGGGGTTCATAGGTGACCCTCCCTCAGTATCCCTTGCTGGCCAGAGGCTTGCAGGAGACGCTATTGCCTGCTGGCAGTCCAGGAAAGTCTGGGGGGAGAAGGAGGGCTAGCTGTTAACAAGAGAATGCAGGGGGAGTCAAGAGAAAAAAAAAAAAAAAACCCGCCTCAAGGAGATCCTGGCTACCTACCTAGAAGGTGGAGTCTGGGGCCTGGGGGTCTGAAAGTGGGGTGGGGGTCAGAGGTTACCCTCCCTCAGTATCCCTTGCTGGCCAGAGGCTTGCAGGAGACGCTATTGCCTACTGGCAGTACAGGAAAGTCTGGGGGGAGAAGGAGGGCTAGGTGTAAACGAGAGAATGCAGGGGGAGTCAAGAGATAAGAAAAAAAAAAAAAACCCGTATCAAGGAGATCCTGGCTACCTACCTAGAAGGTGGAGTCTGGGGCCTGGGGGTCTGGAAGTGGGGTGGGGGTCAGAGGTGACCCTCCCTCAGTATCCCTTGCTGGCCAGAGGCTTGCAGGAGACGCTATTGCCTGCTGGCAGTCCAGGAAAGTCTGGGGGGAGAAGGAGGGCTAGGTGTTAACAAGAGAATGCAGCGGGGGGGTCAAGAGAAACGAAAAAAAAAAAAAGCCCGCCTCAAGGAAATCCAGGAAAGCTACCTAGAAGTTGGAGTCTGGGGCCTGGGGGTCTGGAAGTGGGGTGGGGGTCAGAGGTGACACTCCCTCAGTATCCCTTGCTGGCCAGAGGCTTGCAGGAGACGCCATTGCCTGC
>JAKSZU010000739.1:0-44407 GCA_026018925.1 Tupaia tana
TTTTTCCTTTTTACGATTTTTTTAAAGGTAGAATTTCTCTCTGGCTCTCAGCTCCATCTTTTGTTTTGTTAATAAGCCCTTCTGCTCCTTTCTCCCAGGCAGGAGAGTTGAGCCATTCTCTGAGAAGAATCCACATGGATACTGCGAAATAGACATTTCAGGCACAGGAGAAATGAAGATTTTCTACTCATAATTCAGCCTCCAGCAAGCAACGCTAGTGTGGTCGGGAGCCCCTCTGGCCTTCTATCCCTGTCTCTGTGTCTCTGAGGTCTCTGTCTCTCTCTGCTCCTGTCTCCTCATTTTTTTTTTTTTGGTAATTTTTCCTTTTTACGATTTTTTTAAAGGTAGAATTTCTCTCTGGCTCTCAGCTCCATCTTTTGTTTTGTTAATAAGCCCTTCTGCTCCTTTCTCCCAGGCAGGAGAGTTGAGCCATTCTCTGAGAAGAATCCACATGGATACTGGGAACTGGACATTTCAGTCACAGGAGAAATGAAGATTTTCTACTCATAATTCAGCCTCCAGCAAGCAAATCTAGTGTGGTAGGGAGCCCCTCTGGCCTTCTATCCCTGTCTCTGTGGCTCTGAGGTCTCTGTCTCTCTCTGCTCCTGTCTCCTCATTTTTTTTTTGTAATTTTTCCTTTTTACGATTTTTTTAAAGGTAGAATTTCTCTCTGGCTCTCAGCTCCATCTTTTGTTTGTTAATAAGCCCTTCTGCTCCTTTCTCCCAGGCAGGAGAGTTGAGCCATTCTCTGAGAAGAATCCACATGGATACTGGGAACTAGATAATTCAGGCACAGGAGAAATGAAGATTTTCTACTCATAATTCAGCCTCCAGCAAGCAAAGCTAGTGTGGTAGGGATCCCCTCTGGCCTTCTATCCCTGTCTCTGTGTCTCTGAGGTCTCTGTCTCTCTCTGCTCCTGTCTCCTCATTTTTTTTTTGGTAATTTTTCCTTTTTACGATTTTTTTAAAGGTAGAATTTCTCTCTGGCTCTCAGCTCCATCTTTTGTTTTGTTAATAAGCCCTTCTGCTCCTTTCTCCCAGGCAGGAGAGTTGAGCCATTCTCTGAGAAGAATCCACATGGATACTGGGAACTAGATATTTCAGGCACAGGAGAAATGAAGATTTTCTACTCATAATTCAGCCTCCAGCAAGCAAAGCTAGTATGGTAGTGAGCCCCTCTGGCCTTCTATCCCTGTCTCTGTGTCTCTGAGGTCTCTGTCTCTCTCTGCTCCTGTCTCCTCATTTCTTATTGGTAATTTTTCCTTTTTACGATTTTTTTAAAGGTAGAATTTCTCTCTGGCTCTCAGCTCCATCTTTTGTTTTGTTAATAAGCCCTTCTGCTCCTTTCTCCCAGGCAGGAGAGTTGAGCCATTCTCTGAGAAGAATCCACATGGATACTGGGAACTAGATATTTCAGGCACAGGAGAAATGAAGATTTTCTACTCATAATTCAGCCTCCAGCAAGCAAAGCTAGTGTGATAGGGATCCCCTCTGGCCTTCTATCCCTGTCTCTGTGTCTCTGAGGTCTCTGTCTCTCTCTGCTCCTGTCTCCTCATTTTTTTTTTTTTGGTAATTTTTCCTTTTTACGATTTTTTAAAGGTAGAATTTCTCTCTGGCTCTCAGCTCCATCTTTTGTTTTGTTAATAAGCCCTTCTGCTCCTTTCTCCCAGGCAGGAGAGTTGAGCCATTCTCTGAGAAGGATCCACATGCATACTGGGAACTAGATATTTCAGGCACAGGAGAAATGAAGATTTTCTACTCATAATTCAGCCCTCCAGCAAGCAAAGCTAGTGTGGTAGGGAGCCCCTCTGGCCTTCTATCCCTGTCTCTGTGTCTCTGAGGTCTCTGTCTCTCTCTGCTCCTGTCTCCTCATTTTTTTTTGGTAATTTTTCCTTTTTACGATTTTTTTTAAAGGTAGAATTTCTCTCTGGCTCTCAGCTCCATCTTTTGTTTTGTTAATAAGCCCTTCTGCTCCTTTCTCCCAGGCAGGAGAGTTGAGCCATTCTCTGAGAAGAATCCACATGGATACTGGGAACTAGATATTTCAGGCACAGGAGAAATGAAGATTTTCTACTCATAATTCAGCCTCCAGCAAGCAAAGCTAGTGTGATAGGGAGCCCCTCTGGCCTTCTATCCCTGTCTCTGTGTCTCTGAGGTCTCTGTCTCTCTCTGCTCCTGTCTCCTCATTTTTTTTTTTTGGTAATTTTTCATTTTTACGATTTTTTTAAAGGTAGAATTTCTCTCTGGCTCTCAGCTCCATCTTTTGTTTTGTTAATAAGCCCTTCTGCTCCTTTCTCCCAGGCAGGAGAGTTGAGCCATTCTCTGAGAAGAATCCACATGGATACTGGGAACTAGATATTTCAGGCACAGGAGAAATGAAGATTTTCTACTCATAATTCAGCCTCCAGCATGCAAAGCTAATGTGGTAGGGAGCCCCTCTGGCCTTCTATCCCTGTCTCTGTGTCTCTGAGGTCTCTGTCTCTCTCTGCTCCTGTCTCCTCATTTTTTTTTTTTGGTAATTTTTCCTTTTTACGATTTTTTTTAAAGGTAGAATTTCTCTCTGGCTCTCAGCTCCATCTTTTGTTTTGTTAATAAGCCCTTCTGCTCCTTTCTCCCAGGCAGGAGAGTTGAGCCATTCTCTGAGACGAATCCACATGGATACTGGGAACTAGATATTTCAGGCACAGGAGAAATGAAGATTTTCTACTCATAATTCAGCCTCCAGCAAGCAAAGCTAGTGTGGTAGGGAGCCCCTCTGGCCTTCTTTCCCTGTCTCTGTGTCTCTGAGGTCTCTGTCTCTCTCTGCTCCTGTCTCATTTTTTTTTGTTAATTTTTCCTTTTTACGATTTTTTTTTATTATCATCATATTCTTCTTTATATTACATTGAATTACATATAACTTTACATTGTATTACATTACTTTTTCAAAAGGGAATGCCATGCATGTCAGTCAGTACAGAGACATTAATCTCCCCGCTTCAACATTCAATATCTTTTCTATGTTTTCCCCAATCATTATTATTATTCTAATTATTTTTTAAGACAGTCCATCGCTATTTCTCATGTTGCTTGTACAAATACTTTGCCCATCATGAAATACTTCTCAGACAAATCCAGTTGAGAATACTATACATGTCAACATCAACAGTTAAGAAGCCATATCTGTTTCTCACTAATGTCCTACCTCTCTATTGTTCATTTGTTATCTTTCTCTATCCTCTTCTCTTCACTTCCCCCATTCCACACTGTCCTATTCTCATTAAGTATCTTCACTGCTTTTATGTCCTCCAATTTTTTTTCACTATCATAGAATGCTGATAGTCGGTATATATTGAGTGGATACATACAATATCTTTCTTTCATATCCTGGCTTACTTCACTCAGCAATATATCCTCCGTATCTGACCACTTTCTATCAAATTCCAGGGCCTTGTTATTTTTTATGGCTGAGTAGTATTCCATAGAGTATATATACCACACTTTTCCAATCCATTCATCAGTTTGTGGACATTTAGGTTGGTTCCATGTCTTGGCAATTGTGAATAATGCTGCAATAAACATTGATGTGCAAGCACTTTTCTGACTGAGCGTTCTCCTGTCTTTTGGGTAAATACCCAGAAGTGGGATTACTGGATCGAATGGTAGTTCTATTTGTAGATCTTTGAGGAACCTCCATATTGTTCTCCACGGTGGTTGAACTAGTTTACATTCCCACCAACAGTGTAGGAGGGTTCCCTTTTCACCACATCCCCGCCAACACTTATCACTTTTTATATTCTTAATCTTTGCCATTCTGACAGGGGTTAGGTGGTATCTCATTGTAGTTTTTATCTGCATCTCCCTTATGATGAGGGATGTTGAGCATTTCCTCATATGCTTTTTGGCTATTCGTATGTCTTCCTTAGAGAGACTTTTGTTCAGCTCATTTTCCCACCTTTTAATTGGGTTAATCATTTTTTTTCGCATAAGGCACTTGAGTTCCCTATGTATTCTGGTTATCAGTCCCTTGTCTGAGGCATATTTAACAAAAATATTTTCCCATTCTGAGGGTTGTCGGTTCACACTTGTTACTGTGTCCTTTGCTGTGCAGAAACTTCTTAGTCTAATATAGTCCCACTTGTCTATTTTAGGGATTATTGCCTGTGCCTTGGGAGTCTTATTTAAGAAGTCTTTGCCTACTCCAATGTCTCCCAGAGTTTCCCCAGCATTTTCCACCAGTAGTTTTATTGTTTGAGGTTTTAGGTTAAGATCTTTGATCCATTTTGAGTTGACTGTTGTTAGTGGTGAAAGATGGGGGTTCAGTTTCATCTTTCTGCAGGTGGATACCCAGTTTTTCCAGCACCATTTACTAAAGATGTTTTCCTTTTCCCAATGGATTGACTGATATCCTTTGTCAAAGATCAGTTGGCTGTAAGCTTTGGGGGTTATTTCTGGGGTCTCTATTCTCTTCCATTGGTCCACATGTCTGTTTTTATGCCAATACCATGCTGTTTTGATGACCACAGCTTTATAGTATATCTTGGGATCAGGGAGTGATATGCCTCCTACTCCACTCTTCTTGCGCAGGATTGCTTTTGCAATACGAGGTCTTTTATGGTTCCAGACAAATTCTATGATTGCCCTTTCTAGATCTCTGAAGAATATCTCTGGTATTTCGATTGGAATTGCATTAAACATGTAGATTAATTTGGGTAGAATTGCCATTTTGATTATGTTAATTCTTCCAATCCAGGAGCATGGGATATCCTTCCACTTTTTTATGTCACTTTCAATGTCTCTTTTAAGATTTTCGTAGTTTTCTTTATAAAGATCTTTGACTTTCTTAGTTAGGTTTATCCCTAGGTATCTTATACACCTTGTGGCTACGGTGAAAGGGATTCCTTTCTTTAGCTCTGCTTCGTTCAACTTGTTGTTCATAAATAGAAATGCTATAGATTTTTGGATATTGATTTTGTATCCTGCCACTTTACTGTATTCACTTATTACTTCAAGCAGTTTTTTCATGGATACCTTTGGGTCTTCTAAGTATACCATCATGTCATCTGCAAATAAAGATATTTTCAATTCTTCTTTGCCTATTCGAATGCCTTTAATATTGTTCTCTTCTCTGATTGCAATAGCTAAGACTTCCAGTACTATATTAAAGAGCAGTGGAGAAAGTGGGCAGCCCTGCCTAGTACCTGTTTTCAGAGGAAAAGCTTTCAGCTTTTCCCCATTCAGTATAATGTTAGCTGTAGGTTTTTCATAGATGGCTTTTATTGTGTTGAGAAATGACCCTTCTATACCAATCTTACTGAGAGTCTTAATCATAAAAGGATGCTGTATTTTATCAAATGCTTTCTCCGCATCAATTGAGATGATCATATGGTTTTTATCTTTCTTTCTGTTAATGTGGTGTATTACATTTATGGTCTTGCGTATATTGAACCATCCTTGCATCCCTGGTATAAAGCCTACCTGATCGTGATGAATGATCTTTGTTATATGTTGTTGGATACGATTTGCGAGTATTTTGTTGAGAATTTTCGCATCTATATTCATCAATGATATTGGTCTGTAGTTTTCCTTTTTTGTCATATCCTTATCTGTTTTGGGGATGAGGATGATGGAGGCTTCATAAAATGAATTTGGAAGGTTTCCTTCCTTTTGAATCTTTAGAAATAATTTTAGTAGGATAGGGGTTAATTCTTCCTTAAAAGTTTTGTAGAATTCACAAGTGAAGCCATCTGGGCCTGGGCTTTTCTTTGTTGGGAGGTTATTTATTACTGATTCAATCTCCTGGCTTGTTATAGGTCTATTCAGGTTCTCTATGTCTTCCTGATCCAATCTTGGTAGATTATATGCATCCAGGAATTTGTCCATCTCCTCCAGGTTATCTTGTTTGTTGGCGTAAAGTTGCTCATAGTATCCTCTAATGATATTTTGTATTTCTGCTGTGTCTGTGGTAATATTGCCTGTTTCATCACATATTTGATTAATCTGTTTTCTTTCTTTCTTCTTCTTAATCAGTCTAACCAATGGTGTGTCGATCTTGTTAATCTTTTCAAAGAACCAGCTTTTGCTTTCATTTATTTTCTGTATGGTTCGTTTATTTTCTATTTCATTTATTTCTGCTCGAACCTTTATTATTTCTTTTCGTCTGGCATTTTGGGGATTTGTTTGTTGTTGTTTTTCCAATTCTCTGAGGCATGATGATAAGTTATCTAGTTGCCATCTTTCTGTCCTTTTCTTATGTGCACTAATTGCTATGAATTTTCCTCTTATGACTGCTTTTGCTGTGTCCCATAGATTCTGGACACTTGTGTACTCATTATCATTAGTTTCCATAAATTTTTTTATTTCAGCCTTAATTTCTTCAGTAGTGAAGAAGTCATTCAGAAGTAGGTTGTTCAGTTTCCATGTGTTCGTGTATTTTCGGGGTTGTGTCTTGAAATTAATCTTGAGTTTAATTCCATCATGGTCAGAGAAGATGCTGGGTACAGTTTCTATGCCTTTGAATCTATAAAGGCTTGATTTGTGTCCTAATATATGATCTATCTTTGAAAAGGTTCCATGTCGGGGTGAGAAAAATGTATATGTTGTGGATGTAGGGTGGAAAGTTCTATAGATATCTGTCAAGCCCATTCCATTTATAGTATCATTTAAGTCCTGTATCTCTCTATTTATTTTCTGTCTAGAAGACCTGTCTATAGGAGATAATGGGGTGTTGAGATCTCCAACAATTATAGTATTTCTCCCTATCTCTCCTTTTAGCTCCAACAGTCTTTCCTTCACATATTTAGGCGCACCTGAGTTGGGTGCATAGATATTTATAAGGGTTATGTCTTCTTGCTGGATTACCCCATTTACTATTATATAATGCCCTTCATTGTCTCTTCTTACAGTCTTTGTCTTGAAATCTATTTCGTCTGAGATCAATATCGCTACTCCAGCCTTTTTTTGATTTCCATTTGCATGGAGTATCTTTTTCCAGCCCTTGACTTTTAGTCTATGTATGTCTTTATCCATAAGGGGAGTTTCTTGTAGGCAACAGATAGAGGGTTTCTGTTTTCTTATCCAGTCAGCCAGTCTATGTCTCTTTACTGGAGAATTTAATCCATTGACATTCAATGTAATTATCGATATTTCCATACCTGATCCTATCATTAAGTGAGCCATTTTCTTGGTTGCTCTTTGTTCTCGTATAACTGTCTCTGATTTTTTAGTTTTCCTGGTATAATACTCCCTTCAGTACCTCTTGAAGAGCTGGTCTGGAGTTGGTAAATTCCTTCAAATTTTGTTTATTCGAGAATGTTTTTATCTTTTTTTCCCATATGAAAGATAATTTTGCCGGGTATAATATTCTTGGTTGAAATTGTTTTTCACTCAACACTTTTACTATGCTTCCCCATTCTTTCCTTTCTTGCATTGTTTCCGCCGAAAGATCCGATGTTAGCCTGATGGGGTGACCTTTGTAAGTAACCTGGCGTTTCCCTCTTGCCAACTTTAGTATCTTGTCTTTGTCTGTTGTTTTTGCCAGTCTGGCTATAATGTGCCTTGGAGAGGATCTTCTTGGGTTGATTCTACCCGGGGTCCTATGTATTTCCTGGGTCTGGATATTTGAGTGCCTTTCTAGATTTGGAAAGTTTTCTTCTAGGATCTCATGGAATAAATTATCTAGGCCCTTATTATTTTCTTCCTCTTCTGGAATACCTATTATCCGGATGTTGGGGCGCTTGATAGTATCCAGTATTCCTCGTATATTATCCTCATTTTTCATGGTTGTTTTCTCAATCTTCTTGATGCTTTTTTCTAGGTCAGATGTTTTGTCTTCTACGTTAGATATTCGATCTTCTGCCTGGTCTAACCTACTTTTAATACTTTCAAGGGAGGTTTTGATTTCCTGTATCACATTCTTCATTCCTAGAAGTTCCATCTGGTTCTTGTTTAAGGTATCCATTTCTTCTTTCAAGTCATTGAAGGACTTCCTCATCTCCTGGAGCTCCTTGTCTCTTTTCTCTTCCATCTCAGTTAGTTTGGTCACTACAAATAATCTGAATTCCTTATCAGACATGTCCACGACGTCCATTGTATTGACTGTGGGTGATGTAGGCTTGATGATTTCCCTTGAGGGAGAGGCCTTTTGTTGGTTGCTCATATTTCTGGAGCCTCTGCGATTGTTCTTAGTCATTAGGTATTCTATATGTTTCTTCCTAACTGATTGTTAATAGTTGTACAGGCTTAGAAAATTGATGATTTCCCTTATGGTTGGCCTACCTGTTGCTCACAATTACCATTAACTGTTGCCACTACCCTGGATGGCCCAAAGTCCTCACTGTCTCTAAGGACAGGTGAGCCTACAATTGACTGAATAAGCAACACCCCAAGAGCAAAGAAAAACAAACTGAAAAAAGGAAATCGCGCGGCACGCTTGCGCGCCGCGCGCTATTCAAATCACCAGAATTCAGAGTCCAAAGGCTAGTGGGAAAGTGTCAGAAGATGACTGACAGGACCAGGTTGGTCAGGTCTGGAGCCTGAGTCCGCCTGGTGCCCGGAACTGCTGGCCGGCTCGATCCGGATTGTGGGTGGGGTGGGGTGGGAGTTCGCCTTAAAGTCCCAGACAACCAACCTGGGGTCCAAGGAGGAGAAACGGTGGGGATGCGTGGAGATTCGGAGAGGTCGGGCCTGCAGCCTCAGTCCGCCTGGTGCCCGGAACTGCTGGCCGGCTCGATCCGGATTGTGGGTGGGGTGGGGTGGGAGTTCGCCTTAAAGTCCCAGACAACCAACCTGGGGTCCAAGGAGGAGAAACGGTGGGGATGCGTGGAGATTCGGAGAGGTCGGGCCTGCAGCCTCAGTCCGCCTGGTGCCCGGAACTGCTGGCCGGCTCGATCCGGATTGTGGGTGGGGTGGGGTGGGAGTTCGCCTTAAAGTCCCAGACAACCAACCTGGGGTCCAAGGAGGAGAAACGGTGGGGATGCGTGGAGATTCGGAGAGGTCGGGCCTGCAGCCTCAGTCCGCCTGGTGCCCGGAACTGCTGGCCGGCTCGATCCGGATTGTGGGTGGGGTGGGGTGGGAGTTCGCCTTAAAGTCCCAGACAACCAACCTGGGGTCCAAGGAGGAGAAACGGTGGGGATGCGTGGAGATTCGGAGAGGTCGGGCCTGCAGCCTCAGTCCGCCTGGTGCCCGGAACTGCTGGCCGGCTCGATCCGGATTGTGGGTGGGGTGGGGTGGGAGTTCGCCTTAAAGTCCCAGACAACCAACCTGGGGTCCAAGGAGGAGAAACGGTGGGGATGCGTGGAGATTCGGAGAGGTCGGGCCTGCAGCCTCAGTCCGCCTGGTGCCCGGAACTGCTGGCCGGCTCGATCCGGATTGTGGGTGGGGTGGGGTGGGAGTTCGCCTTAAAGTCCCAGACAACCAACCTGGGGTCCAAGGAGGAGAAACGGTGGGGATGCGTGGAGATTCGGAGAGGTCGGGCCTGCAGCCTCAGTCCGCCTGGTGCCCGGAACTGCTGGCCGGCTCGATCCGGATTGTGGGTGGGGTGGGGTGGGAGTTCGCCTTAAAGTCCCAGACAACCAACCTGGGGTCCAAGGAGGAGAAACGGTGGGGATGCGTGGAGATTCGGAGAGGTCGGGCCTGCAGCCTCAGTCCGCCTGGTGCCCGGAACTGCTGGCCGGCTCGATCCGGATTGTGGGTGGGGTGGGGTGGGAGTTCGCCTTAAAGTCCCAGACAACCAACCTGGGGTCCAAGGAGGAGAAACGGTGGGGATGCGTGGAGATTCGGAGAGGTCGGGCCTGCAGCCTCAGTCCGCCTGGTGCCCGGAACTGCTGGCCGGCTCGATCCGGATTGTGGGTGGGGTGGGGTGGGAGTTCGCCTTAAAGTCCCAGACAACCAACCTGGGGTCCAAGGAGGAGAAACGGTGGGGATGCGTGGAGATTCGGAGAGGTCGGGCCTGCAGCCTCAGTCCGCCTGGTGCCCGGAACTGCTGGCCGGCTCGATCCGGATTGTGGGTGGGGTGGGGTGGGAGTTCGCCTTAAAGTCCCAGACAACCAACCTGGGGTCCAAGGAGGAGAAACGGTGGGGATGCGTGGAGATTCGGAGAGGTCGGGCCTGCAGCCTCAGTCCGCCTGGTGCCCGGAACTGCTGGCCGGCTCGATCCGGATTGTGGGTGGGGTGGGGTGGGAGTTCGCCTTAAAGTCCCAGACAACCAACCTGGGGTCCAAGGAGGAGAAACGGCGGGGATGCGTGGAGATTCGGAGAGGTCGGGCCTGCAGCCTCAGTCCGCCTGGTGCCCGGAACTGCTGGCCGGCTCGATCCGGATTGTGGGTGGGGTGGGGTGGGAGTTCGCCTTAAAGTCCCAGACAACCAACCTGGGGTCCAAGGAGGAGAAACGGTGGGGATGCGTGGAGATTCGGAGAGGTCGGGCCTGCAGCCTCAGTCCGCCTGGTGCCCGGAACTGCTGGCCGGCTCGATCCGGACTGTGGGTGGGGTGGGGTGGGAGTTCGCCTTAAAGTCCCAGACAACCAACCTGGGGTCCAAGGAGGAGAAACGGTGGGGATGCGTGGAGATTCGGAGAGGTCGGGCCTGCAGCCTCAGTCCGCCTGGTGCCCGGAACTGCTGGCCGGCTCGATCCGGACTGTGGGTGGGGTGGGGTGGGAGTTCGCCTTAAAGTCCCAGACAACCAACCTGGGGTCCAAGGAGGAGAAACGGTGGGGATGCGTGGAGATTCGGAGAGGTCGGGCCTGCAGCCTCAGTCCGCCTGGTGCCCGGAACTGCTCCTTTTTACGATTTTTTTAAAGGTAGAATTTCTCTCTGGCTCTCAGCTCCATCTTTTGTTTTGTTAATAAGCCCTTCTGCTCCTTTCTCCCAGGCAGGAGAGTTGAGCCATTCTCTGAGAAGAATCCACATGGATACTGGGAACTAGATATTTCAGGCACAGGAGAAATGAAGATTTTCTACTCATAATTCAGCCTCCAGCAAGCAAAGCTAGTGTGGTAGGGAGCCCCTCTGGCCTTCTATCCCTGTCTCTGTGTCTCTGAGGTGTCTGTATATCTCTGCTCCTGTCTCCTCAATTTTTTTGGTAATTTTTCCATTTTACGATTTTTTTAAAGGTAGAATTTCTCTCTGGCTCTCAGCTCCATCTTTTGTTTTGTTAATAAGCACTTCTGCTCCTTTCTCCCAGGCAGGAGAGTTGAGCCATTCTCTGAGAAGAATCCACATGGATACTGGGAACTAGACATTTCAGGCACAGGAGAAATGAAGATTTTCTACTCATAATTCAGCCTCCAGCAAGCAAAGCTAGTGTGGTCGGGAGCCCCTCTGGCCTTCTATCCCTGTCTCTGTGTCTCTGAGGTCTCTGTCTCTCTCTGCTCCTGTCTCCTCATTTTTTTTTTTTTGGTAATTTTTCCTTTTTACGATTTTTTTAAAGGTAGAATTTCTCTCTGGCTCTCAGCTCCATCTTTTGTTTTGTTAATAAGCCCTTCTGCTCCTTTCTCCCAGGCAGGAGAGTTGAGCCATTCTCTGAGAAGAATCCACATGGATACTGGGAACTAGATATTTCAGGCACAGGAGAAATGAAGATTTTCTACTCATAATTCAGCCTCCAGCAAGCAAAGCTAGTGTGGTAGGGAGCCCCTCTGGCCTTCTATCCCTGTCTCTGTGTCTCTGAGGTCTCTGTCTCTCTCTGCTCCTGTCTCCTCATTTTTTTTTTGGTAATTTTTCCTTTTTACGATTTTTTTAAAGGTAGAATTTCTCTCTGGCTCTCAGCTCCATCTTTTGTTTTGTTAATAAGCCCTTCTGCTCCTTTCTCCCAGGCAGGAGAGTTGAGCCATTCTCTGAGAAGAATCCACATGGATACTGGGAACTAGATATTTCAGGCACAGGAGAAATGAAGATTTTCTACTCATAATTCAGCCTCCAGCAAGCAAAGCTAGTGTGGTCGGGAGCCCCTCTGGCCTTCTATCCCTGTCTCTGTGTCTCTGAGGTCTCTGTCTCTCTCTGCTCCTGTCTCATTTTTTTGGTAATTTTTCCTTTTTACGATTTTTTTATAGGTAGAATTTCTCTCTGGCTCTCAGCTCCATCTTTTGTTTTGTTAATAAGCCCCTCTGCTCCTTTCTCCCAGGCAGGAGAGTTGAGCCATTCTCTGAGAAGAATCCACATGGATACTGGGAACTAGATATATCAGGCACAGGAGAAATGAAGATTTTCTAATCATAATTCAGCCTCCAGCAAGCAAAGCTAGTGTGGTAGGGAGTCCCTCTGGCCTTCTATCCCTGTCTCTGTGTCTCTGAGGTCTCTGTCTCTCTCTGCTCCTGTCTCCTCATTTTTTTTTGGTAATTTTTCCTTTTTACGATTTTTTTAAAGGTAGAATTTCTCTCTGACTCTCAGCTCCATCTTTTTTTTGTTAATGAGCCCTTCTGCTCCTTTCTCCCAGGCAGGAGAGTTGAGCCATTCTCTGAGAAGAATCCACATGGATACTGGGAACTAGATATTTAAGGCACAGGAGAAATGAAGATTTTCTACTCATAATTCAGCCTCCAGCAAGCAAAGCTAGTGTGGTAGGGATCCCCTCTGGCCTTCTATCCCTGTCTCTGTGTCTCTGAGGTCTCTGTCTCTCTCTGCTCCTGTCTCCTCAATTTTTTTGGTAGTTTTTCCTTTTTACGATTTTTTTAAAGGTAGAATTTCTCTCTGGCTCTCAGCTCCATCTTTTGTTTTGTTAATAAGCCCTTCTGCTCCTTTCTCCCAGGCAGGAGAGTTGAGCCATTCTCTGAGAAGAATCCACATGGATACTGGAACTAGACATTTCAGGCACAGGAGAAATGAAGATTTTCTACTCATAATTCAGCCTCCAGCAAGCAAAGCTAGTGTGGTCGGGAGCCCCTCTGGCCTTCTATCCCTGTCTCTGTGTCTCTGAGGTCTCTGTCTCTCTCTGCTCCTGTCTCCTCATTTTTTTTTTGGTAATTTTTCCTTTTTACGATTTTTTTAAAGGTAGAATTTCTCTCTGGCTCTCAGCTCCATCTTTTGTTTTGTTAATCAGCCCTTCTGCTCCTTTCTCCCAGGCAGGAGAGTTGAGCCATTCTCTGAGAAGAATCCACATGGATACTGGGAACTAGATATTTCAGGCACAGGAGAAATGAAGATTTTCTATTCATAATTCAGTCTCCAGCAAGCAAAGCTAGTGTGGTAGGGAGCCCCTCTGGCCTTCTATCCCTGTCTCTGTGTCTCTGAGGTGTCTGTCTCTCTCTGCTCCTGTCTCCTCAATTTTTTTGGTAATTTTTCCTTTTTACGATTTTTTTAAAGGTAGAATTTCTCTCTGGCTCTCAGCTCCATCTTTTGTTTTGTTAATAAGCCCTTCTGCTCCTTTCTCCCAGGCAGGAGAGTTGAGCCATTCTCTGAGAAGAATCCACATGGATACTGGGAACTAGACATTTCAGGCACAGGAGAAATGAAGATTTTCTACTCATAATTCAGCCTCCAGCAAGCAAAGCTAGTGTGGACGGGAGCCCCTCTGGCCTTCTATCCCTGTCTCTGTGTCTCTGAGGTCTCTGTCTCTCTCTGCTCCTGTCTCCTCATTTTTTTTTTTGGTAATTTTTCCTTTTTACGATTTTTTTAAAGGTAGAATTTCTCTCTGGCTCTCAGCTCCATCTTTTGTTTTGTTAATAAGCCCTTCTGCTCCTTTCTCCCAGGCAGGAGAGTTGAGCCATTCTCTGAGAAAAATCCACATGGATACTGGGAACTAGATATTTCAGGCACAGGAGAAATGAAGATTTTCTACTCATCATTCAGTCTCCAGCAAGCAAAGCTAGTGTGGTAGGGAGCCCCTCTGGCCTTCTATCCCTGTCTCTGTGTCTCTGAGGTCTCTGTCTCTCTCTGCTCCTGTCTCCTCATATTTTGGTAATTTTTCCTTTTTACGATTTTTTTAAAGGTAGAATTTCTCTCTGTCTCTCAGCTCCATCTTTTGTTTTGTTAATAAGCCCTTCTGCTCCTTTCTCCCATGCAGGAGAGTTGAGCCATTCTCTGAGAAGAATCCACATGGATACTGGGAACTAGATATTTCAGGCACAGGAGAAATGAAGATTTTCTACTCATAATTCAGCCTCCAGCAAGCAAAGCTAGTGTGGTAGGGATCCCCTCTGGCCTTCTATCCCTGTCTCTGTGTCTCTGAGGTCTCTGTCTCTCTCTGCTCCTGTCTCCTCAATTTTTTTTGGTAATTTTTCCTTTTTACGATTTTTGTAAAGGTAGAATTTCTCTCTGGCTCTCAGCTCCATCTTTTGTTTTGTTAATAAGCCCTTCTGCTCCTTTCTCCCAGGCAGGAGAGTTGAGCCATTCTCTGAGAAGAATCCACATGAATACTGGGAACTAGACATTTCAGGCACAGGAGAAATGAAGATTTTCTACTCATAATTCAGCCTCCAGCAAGCAAAGCTAGTGTGGTCGGGAGTCCCTCTGGCCTTCTATCCCTGTCTCTTTGTCTCTGAGGTCTCTGTCTCTCTCTGCTCCTGTCTCCTCATTTTTTTTTTGGTAATTTTTCCTTTTTACGATTTTTTTAAAGGTAGAATTTCTCTCTGGCTCTCAGCTCCATCTTTTGTTTTGTTAATAAGCCCTTCTGCTCCTTTCTCCCAGGCAGGAGAGTTGAGCCATTCTCTGAGAAGAATCCACATGGATACTGGGAACTGGATATTTCAGGCACAGGAGAAATGAAGATTTTCTACTCATAATTCAGCCTCCAGCAAGCAAAGCTAGTGTGGTCGGGAGTCCCTCTGGCCTTCTATCCCTGTCTCTGTGTCTCTGAGGTCTCTGTCTCTCTCTGCTCCTGTCTCCTCATTTTTTTTTGGTAATTTTTCCTTTTTACGATTTTTTTAAAGGTAGAATTTCTCTCTGGCTCTCAGCTCCATCTTTTGTTTTGTTAATAAGCCCTTCTTCTCCTTTCTCCCAGGCAGGAGAGTTGAGCCATTCTCTGAGAAGAATCCACATGGATACTGGGAACTAGATATTTCAGGCACAGGAGAAATGAAGATTTTCTACTCATAATTCAGCCTCCAGCAAGCAAAGCTAGTGTGGTAGGGAGCCCCTCTGGCCTTCTATCCCTGTCTCTGTGTCTCTGAGGTCTCTGTCTCTCTCTGCTCCTGTCTCATTTATTTTTTTGGTAATTTTTCCTTTTTACGATTTTTTTAAAGGTAGAATTTCTCTCTGGCTCTCAGCTCCATCTTTTGTTTTGTTAATAAGCCCTTCTGCTCCTTTCTCCCAGGCAGGAGAGTTGAGCCATTCTCTGAGAAGAATCCACATGGATACTGGGAACTAGACATTTAAGGCACAGGAGAAATGAAGATTTTCTACTCATAATTCAGCCTCCAGCAAGCAAAGCTAGTGTGGTCGGGAGCCCCTCTGGCCTTCTATCCCTGTCTCTGTGTCTCTGAGGTCTCTGTCTCTCTCTGCTCCTGTCTCATTTTTTTTTTTGGTAATTTTTCCTTTTTACGATTTTTTTAAAGGTAGAATTTCTCTCTGGCTCTCAGCTCCATCTTTTGTTTTGTTAATAAGCCCTTCTGCTCCTTTCTCCCAGGCAGGAGAGTTGAGCCATTCTCTGACAAGAATCCACATGGATACTGGGAACTAGATATTTCAGGCACAGGAGAAATGAAGATTTTCTACTCATAATTCAGCCTCCAGCAAGCAAAGCTAGTGTGGTAGGGAGCCCCTCTGGCCTTCTATCCCTGTCTCTGTGTCTCTGAGGTCTCTGTCTCTCTCTGCTCCTGTCTCCTCATTATTTTTTTGGTAATTTTTCCTTTTTACGATTTTTTTAAAGGTAGAATTTCTCTCTGGCTCTCAGCTCCATCTTTTGTTTTGTTAATAAGCCCTTCTGCTCCTTTCTCCCAGGCAGGAGAGTTGAGCCATTCTCCGAGAAAAATCCACATGGATACTGGGAACTAGATATTTCAGGCACAGGAGAAATGTAGATTTTCTGCTCATAATTCAGCCTCCAGCAAGCAAAGCTAGTGTGGTCGGGAGCCCCTCTGGCCTTCTATCCCTGTCTCTGTGTCTCTGAGGTCTCTGTCTCTCTCTGCTCCTGTCTCCTCATTTTTTTTTGGTAATTTTTCCTTTTTTACGATTTTTTTAAAGGTAGAATTTCTCTCTGGCTCTCAGCTCCATCTTTTGTTTTGTTAATAAGACCTTCTGCTCCTTTCTCCCAGGCAGGAGAGTTGAGCCATTCTCTGAGAAGAATCCACATGGATACTGGGAACTAGATATTTCAGGCACAGGAGAAATGAAGATTTTCTACTCATAATTCAGCCTCCAGCAAGCAAAGCTAGTGTGGTAGGGATCCCCTCTGGACTTCTATCCCTGTCTCTGTGTCTCTGAGGTCTCTGTCTCTCTCTGCTCCTGTCTCCTCATTTTTTTTTTGGTAATTTTTCCTTTTTACGATTTTTTTAAAGGTAGAATTTCTCTCTGGCTCTCAGCTCCATCGTTTGTTTTGTTAATAAGCCCTTCTGCTCCTTTCTCCCAGGCAGGAGAGTTGAGCCATTCTCTGAGAAGAATCCACATTGATACTGGGACCTAGATATTTCAGGCACAGGAGAAATGAAGATTTTCTACTCATAATTCAGCCTCCAGCAAGCAAAGCTAGTGTGGTAGGGAGCCCCTCTGGCGTTCTATCCCTGTCTCTGTGTCTCTGAGGTCTCTGTCTCTCTCTGATCTTGTCTCATTTTTTTTTTGGTAATTTTTCCTTTTTACGATTTATTTAAAGGTAGAATTTCTCTCTGGCTCTCAGCTCCATCTTTTGTTTTGTTAATAAGCCCTTCTGCTCCTTTCTCCCAGGCAGGAGAGTTGAGCCATTCTCTGAGAAGAATCCACATGGATACTGGGAACTAGATATTTCAGGCACAGGAGAAATGAAGATTTTCTACTCATAATTCAGCCTCCAGCAAGCAAAGCTAGTGTGGTAGGGAGCCCCTCTGGCCTTCTATCCCTGTCTCTGTGTCTCTGAGGTCTCTGTCTCTCTCTGCACCTGTCTCCTCATTTTTTTTTTGGTAATTTTTCCTTTTTACGATTTTTTTAAAGGTAGAATTTCTCTCTGGCTCTCAGCTCCATCTTTTGTTTTGTTAATAAGCCCTTCTGCTCCTTTCTCCTAGGCAGGAGAGTTGAGCCATTCTCTGAGAAGAATCCACATGGATACTGGGAACTAGATATTTCAGGCACAGGAGAAATGAAGATTTTCTACTCATAATTCAGCCTCCAGCAAGCAAAGCTAGTGTGGTAGGGAGCCCCTCTGGCCTTTAATCCCTGTCTCTGTGTCTCTGAGGTCTCTGTCTCTCTCTGCTCCTGTCTCCTCATTTTTTTTTGGTAATTTTTCCTTTTTACGATTTTTTTAAAGGTAGAATTTCTCTCTGGCTCTCAGCTCCATCTTTTGTTTTGTTAATAAGCCCTTCTGCTCCTTTCTCCCAGGCAGGAGAGTTGAGCCATTCTCTGAGAAAAATCCACATGGATACTGGGAACTAGATATTTCAGGCACAGGAGAAATGTAGATTTTCTGCTCATAATTCAGCCTCCAGCAAGCAAAGCTAGTGTGGTCGGGAGCCCCTCTGGCCTTCTATCCCTGTTTCTGTGTCTCTGAGGTCTCTGTCTTTCTCTGCTCCTGTCTCCTCATTTTTTTTTGGTAATTTTTCCTTTTTACGATTTTTTTAAAGGTAGAATTTCTCTCTGGCTCTCAGCTCCATCTTTTGTTTTGTTAATAAGACCTTCTGCTCCTTTCTCCCAGGCAGGAGAGTTGAGCCATTCTCTGAGAAGAATCCACATGGATACTGGGAACTAGATATTTCAGGCACAGGAGAAATGTAGATTTTCTACTCATAATTCAGCCTCCAGCAAGCAAAGCTAGTGTGGTAGGGATCCCCTCTGGACTTCTATCCCTGTCTCTGTGTCTCTGAGGTCTCTGTCTCTCTCTGCTCCTGTCTCCTCATTTTTTTTTTGGTAATTTTTCCTTTTTACGATTTTTTTAAAGGTAGAATTTCTCTCTGGCTCTCAGCTCCATCGTTTGTTTTGTTAATAAGCCCTTCTGCTCCTTTCTCCCAGGCAGGAGAGTTGAGCCATTCTCTGAGAAGAATCCACATGGATACTGGGACCTAGATATTTCAGGCACAGGAGAAATGAAGATTTTCTACTCATAATTCAGCCTCCAGCAAGCAAAGCTAGTGTGGTAGGGAGCCCCTCTGGCGTTCTATCCCTGTCTCTGTGTCTCTGAGGTCTCTGTCTCTCTCTGCTCTTGTCTCATTTTTTTTTGGTAATTTTTCCTTTTTACGATTTATTTAAAGGTAGAATTTCTCTCTGGCTCTCAGCTCCATCTTTTGTTTTGTTAATAAGCCCTTCTGCTCCTTTCTCCCAGGCAGGAGAGTTGAGCCATTCTCTGAGAAGAATCCACATGGATACTGGGAACTAGATATTTCAGGCACAGGAGAAATGAAGATTTTCTACTCATAATTCAGCCTCCAGCAAGCAAAGCTAGTGTGGTAGGGAGGCCCTCTGGCCTTCTATCCCTGTCTCTGTGTCTCTGAGGTCTCTGTCTCTCTCTGCACCTGTCTCCTCATTTTTTTTTTGGTAATTTTTCCTTTTTACGATTTTTTTAAAGGTAGAATTTCTCTCTGGCTCTCAGCTCCATCTTTTGTTTTGTTAATAAGCCCTTCTGCTCCTTTCTCCTAGGCAGGAGAGTTGAGCCATTCTCTGAGAAGAATCCACATGGATACTGGGAACTAGATATTTCAGGCACAGGAGAAATGAAGATTTTCTACTCATAATTCAGCCTCCAGCAAGCAAAGCTAGTGTGGTAGGGAGCCCCTCTGGCTTTTTATCCCTGTCTCTGTGTCTCTGAGGTCTCTGTCTCTCTCTGCTCCTGTCTCCTCATTTTTTTTTTGGTAATTTTTCCTTTTTACGATTTTTTTAAAGGTAGAATTTCTCTCTGGCTCTCAGCTCCATCTTTTGTTTTGTTAATAAGCCCTTCTGCTCCTTTCTCCCAGGCAGGAGAGTTGAGCCATTCTCTGAGAAGAATCCACATGGATACTGGGAACTAGATATTTCAGGCACAGGAGAAATGAAGATTTTCTACTCATAATTCAGCCTCCAGCAAGCAAAGCTAGTGTGGTAGAGATCCCCTCTGGCCTTCTATCCCTGTCTCTGTGTCTCTGAGGTCTCTGTCTCTCTCTGCTCCTGTCTCCTAATTTTTTTTTTTGGTAATTTTTCCTTTTTACGATTTTTCTAAAGGTAGAATTTCTCTCTGGCTCTCAGCTCCATCTTTTGTTTTGTTAATAAGCCCTTCTGCTCCTTTCTCCCAGGCAGGAGAGTTGAGCCATTCTCTGAGAAGAATCCACATGGATACTGGGAACTAGATATTTCAGGCACAGGAGAAATGAAGATTTTCTACTCATAATTCAGCCTCCAGCAAGCAAATCTAGTGTGGTAGGGAGCCCCTCTGGCGTTCTATCCCTGTCTCTGTGTCTCTGAGGTCTCTGTCTCTCTCTGCTCCTGTCTCATTTTTTTTTTGGTAATTTTTCCTTTTTACGATTTTTTTAAAGGTAGAATTTCTCTCTGGCTCTCAGCTCCATCTTTTGTTTTGTTAATAAGCCCTTCTGCTCCTTTCTCCCAGTCAGGAGAGTTGAGCCATTCTTTGAGAAGAATCCACATGGATACTGGGAACTAGATATATCAGGCACAGGAAAAATGAAGATTTTCTACTCATAATTCAGCCTCCAGCAAGCAAAGCTAGTGTGGTCGGGATCCCCTCTGGCCTTCTATCCCTGTCCCTGTGTCTCTGAGGTCTCTGTCTCTCTCTGCTCCTGTCTCCTCATAATTTTTTTGGTAATTTTTCCTTTTTACGATTTTTTTAAAGGTAGAATTTCTCTCTGGCTCTCAGCTCCATCTTTTGTTTTGTTAATAAGCCCTTCTGCTCCTTTCTCCCAGGCAGGAGAGTTGAGCCATTCTCTGAGAAAAATCCACATGGATACTGGGAACTAGATATTTCAGGCACAGGAGAAATGAAGATTTTCTACTCATAATTCAGCCTCCAGCAAGCAAAGCTAGTGTGGTCGGGAGCCCCTCTGGCCTTCTATCCCTGTCTCTGTATCTCTGAGGTCTCTGTCTCTCTCTGCTCCTGTCTTCTCATTTTTTTTGGTAATTTTTCCTTTTTACGATTTTTTTAAAGGTAGAATTTCTCTCTGGCTCTCAGCTCCATCTTTTGTTTTGTTAATAAGCCCTTCTGCTCCTTTCTCCCAGGCAGGAGAGTTGAGCCATTCTCTGAGAAAAATCCACATGGATACTGGGAACTAGATATTTCAGGCACAGGAGAAATGAAGATTTTCTACTCATAATTCAGCCTCCAGCAAGCAAAGCTAGTGTGGTCGGGAGCCCCTCTGGCCTTCTATCCCTGTCTCTGTGTCTCTGAGGTCTCTGTCTCTCTCTGCTCCTGTCTCTTTTTTTTTTTGGTAATTTATCCTTTTTACGATTTTTTTGAAGGTAGAATTTCTCTCTGGCTCTCAGCTCCATCTTTTGTTTTGTTAATAAGCCCTTCTGCTCCTTTCTCCCAGGCAGGAGAGTTGAGCCATTCTCTGAGAAGAATCCACATGGATACTGGGAAATAGACATTTCAGGCACAGGAGAAATGAAGATTTTCTACTCATAATTCAGCCTCCAGCAAGCAAAGCTAGTGTGGTCGGGAGCCCCTCTGGCCTTCTATCCCTGTCTCTGTGTCTCTGAGGTCTCTGTCTCTCTCTGCTCCTGTCTCATTTTTTTTTTTGGTAATTTTTGCTCTTTACGATTTTTTTAAAGATAGAATTTCTCTCTGGCTCTCAGCTCCATCTTTTGTTTTGTTAATAAGCCCTTCTGCTCCTTTCTCCCAGGCAGGAGAGTTGAGCCATTCTCTGAGAAGAATCCACATGGATACTGGGAACTAGACATTTCAGGCACAGGAGAAATGAAGATTTTCTACTCATAATTCAGCCTCCAGCAAGCAAAGCTAGTGTGGTTGGGAGCCCCTCTGGCCTTCTATCCCTGTCTCTGTGTCTCTGAGGTCTCTGTCTCTCTCTGCTCCTGTCTCATTTTTTTTTTGGTAATTTTTCCTTTTTACGATTTTTTTAAAGGTAGAATTTCTCTCTGGCTCTCAGCTCCATCTTTTGTTTTGTTAATAAGCCCTTCTGCTCCTTTCTCCCAGGCAGGAGAGTTGAGCCATTCTCTGAGAAGAATCCACATGGATACTGGGAACTAGACATTTCAGGCACAGGAGAAATGAAGATTTTCTACTCATAATTCAGCCTCCAGCAAGCAAAGCTAGTGTGGTCGGGAGCCCCTCTGGCCTTCTATCCCTGTCTCTGTGTCTCTGAGGTCTCTGTCTCTCTCTGCTCCTGTCTCATTTTTTTTTTGGTAATTTTTCCTTTTTACGATTTTTTAAAGGTAGAATTTCTCTCTGGCTCTCAGCTCCATCTTTTGTTTTGTTAATAAGCCCTTCTGCTCCTTTCTCCCAGGCAGGAGAGTTGAGCCATTCTCTGAGAAGAATCCACATGGATACTGGGAACTAGATATTTCAGGCACAGGAGAAATGAAGATTTTCTACTCATAATTCAGCCTCCAGCAAGCAAAGCTAGTGTGGTAGGGAGCCCCTCTGGCCTTCTATCCCTGTCTCTGTGTCTCTGAGGTCTCTGTCTCTCTCTGCTCCTGTCTCATTTTTTTTTGGTAATTTTTCCTTTTTACGATTTTTTTAAAGGTAGAATTTCTCTCTGGCTCTCAGCTCCATCTTTTGTTTTGTTAATAAGCCCTTCTGCTCCTTTCTCCCAGGCAGGAGAGTTGAGCCATTCTCTGAGAAGTATCCACATGGATACTGGGAACTAGATATATCAGGCACAGGAGAAATGAAGATTTTCTACTCATAATTCAGCCTCCAGCAAGCAAAGCTAGTGTGGTAGGGAGCCCCTCTGGCCTTCTATCCCTGTCTCTGTGTCTCTGAGGTCTCTGTCTCTCTCTGCTCCTGTCTCCTCATTTTTTTTTTTTGGTAATTTATCCTTTTTACGATTTTTTTAAAGGTAGAATTTCTCTCTGGCTCTCAGCTCCATCTTTTGTTTTGTTAATAAGCCCTTCTGCTCCTTTCTCCCAGGCAGGAGAGATGATCCATTCTCTGAGAAGAATCCACATGGATACTGGGAACTAGATATTTCAGGCACAGGAGAAATGAAGATTTTCTACTCATAATTCAGCCTCCAGCAAGCAAAGCTAGTGTGGTAGGGAGCCCCTCTGGCCTTCTATCCCTGTCTCTGTGTCTCTGAGGTCTCTGTCTCTCTCTGCTCCTGTCTCCTCATTTTTTTTGGAAGTTTTTCCTTTTTACGATTTTTTTAAAGGTAGAATTTCTCTCTGGCTCTCAGCTCGATCTTTTGTTTTGTTAATAAGCCCTTCTACTCCTTTCTCCCAGGCAGGAGAGTTGAGCCATTCTCTCAGAAGAATCCACATGGATACTGGGAACTAGATATTTCAGGCACAGGAGAAATGAAGATTTTCTATTCATAATTCAGCCTCCAGCAAGCAAAGCCAGTGTGGTAGGGAGCCCCTCTGGACTTCTATCCCTGTCTCTGTGTCTCTGAGGTGTCTGTCTCTCTCTGCTCCTGTCTCCTCGATTTTTTTGGTAATTTTTCCTTTTTACGATTTTTTTAAAGGTAGAATTTCTCTCTGGCTCTCAGCTCCATCTTTTGTTTTGTTAATAAGCCCTTCTGCTCCTTTCTCCCAGGCAGGAGAGTTGAGCCATTCTCTGAGAAGAATCCACATGGATACTGGGAACTAGATATTTCAGGCACAGGAGAAATGAAGATTTTCTACTCATAATTCAGCCTCCAGCAAGCAAAGCTAGTGTGGTAGGGAGCCCCTCTGGCCTTCTATCCCTGTCTCTGTGTCTCTGAGGTCTCTGTCTCTCTCTGCTCCTGTCTCATTTTTTTTTGGTAATTTTTCCTTTTTACGATTTTTTTAAAGGTAGAATTTCTCT
Source organism: Tupaia tana (assembly GCA_026018925.1). NCBI lineage: Eukaryota > Metazoa > Chordata > Mammalia > Scandentia > Tupaiidae > Tupaia > Tupaia tana. Next base: position 22,979 of record JAKSZU010000739.1, read on the forward strand.
CTGGCTCTCAGCTCCATCTTTTGTTTTGTTAATAAGCCCTTCTGCTCCTTTCTCCCAGGCAGGAGAGTTGAGCCATTCTCTGAGAAGTATCCACATGGATACTGGGAACTAGATATATCAGGCACAGGAGAAATGAAGATTTTCTACTCATAATTCAGCCTCCAGCAAGCAAAGCTAGTGTGGTAGGGAGCCCCTCTGGCCTTCTATCCCTGTCTCTGTGTCTCTGAGGTCTCTGTCTCTCTCTGCTCCTGTCTCCTCATTTTTTTTTTTTGGTAATTTTTCCTTTTTACGATTTTTTTAAAGGTAGAATTTCTCTCTGGCTCTCAGTTCCATCTTTTGTTTTGTTAATAAGCCCTTCTGCTCCTTTCTCCCATGCAGGAGAGATGAGCCATTCTCTGAGAAGAATCCACATGGATACTGGGAACTAGATATTTCAGGCACAGGAGAAATGAAGATTTTCTACTCATAATTCAGCCTCCAGCAAGCAAAGCTAGTGTGGTAGGGAGCCCCTCTGGCCTTCTATCCCTGTCTCTGTGTCTCTGAGGTCTCTGTCTCTCTCTGCTCCTGTCTCCTCATTTTTTTTGGTAGTTTTTCCTTTTTACGATTTTTTTAAAGGTAGAATTTCTCTCTGGCCCTCAGCTCGATCTTTTGTTTTGTTAATAAGCCCTTCTGCTCCTTTCTCCCAGGCAGGAGAGTTGAGCCATTCTCTGAGAAGAATCCACATGGATACTGGGAACTAGATATTTCAGGCACAGGAGAAATGAAGATTTTCTATTCATAATTCAGCCTCCAGCAAGCAAAGCCAGTGTGGTAGGGAGCCCCTCTGGACTTCTATCCCTGTCTCTGTGTCTCTGAGGTGTCTGTCTCTCTCTGCTCCTGTCTCCTCGATTTTTTTGGTAATTTTTCCTTTTTACGATTTTTTTAAAGGTAGAATTTCTCTCTGGCTCTCAGCTCCATCTTTTGTTTTGTTAATAAGCCCTTCTGCTCCTTTCTCCCAGGCAGGAGAGTTGAGCCATTCTCTGAGAAGAATCCACATGGATACTGGGAAATAGACATTTCAGGCACAGGAGAAATGAATATTTTCTACTCATAATTCAGCCTCCAGCAAGCAAAGCTAGTGTGGTCGGGAGCCCCTCTGGCCTTCTATCCCTGTCTCTGTTTCTCTGAGGTCTCTGTCTCTCTCTTGCTTCTGTCTCCTCATTTTTTTTTTTTGGTAATTTTTCCTTTTTACGATTTTTTTAAAGGTAGAATTTCTCTCTGGCTCTCAGCTCCATCTTTTGTTTTGTTAATAAGCCCTTCTGCTCCTTTCTCCCAGGCAGGAGAGTTGAGCCATTCTCTGACAAGAATCCACGTGGATACTGGGAACTAGATATTTCAGGCACAGGAGAAATGAAGATTTTCTACTCATAATTCAGCCTCCAGCAAGCAAAGCTAGTGTGGTAGGGAGCCCCTCTGGCCTTCTATCCCTGTCTCTGTGTCTCTGAGGTCTCTGTCTCTCTCTGCTCCTGTCTCCTCATTTTTTTTTTGGTAATTTTTCCTTTTTACGATTTTTTTAAAGGTAGAATTTCTCTCTGGCTCTCAGCTCCATCTTTTGTTTTGTTAATAAGCCCTTCTGCTCCTTTCTCCCAGGCAGGAGTGTTGAGCCATTCTCTGAGAAATATCCACATGGATACTGGGAACTAGATATTTCAGGCACTGGAGAAATGAAGATTTTCTACTCATAATTCAGCCTCCAGCAAGCAAAGCTAGTGTGGTCGGGAGCCCCTCTGGCCTTCTATCCCTGTCTCTGTGTCTCTGAGGTCTCTGTCTCTCTCTGCTCCTGTCTCCTCATTTTTTTTTGGTAATTTTTCCTTTTTACGATTTTTTTAAAGGTAGAATTTCTCTCTGGCTCTCAGGTCCATCTTTTGTTTTGTTAATAAGCCCTTCTGCTCCTTTCTCCCAGGCAGGAGAGTTGAGCCATTCTCTGAGAAGAATCCACATGGATACTGGGAACTAGACATTTCAGGCACAGGAGAAATGAAGATTTTCTACTCATAATTCAGCCTCCAGCAAGCAAAGCTAGTGTAGTCGGGAGCCCCTCTGGCCTTCTATCCCTGTCTCTGTGTCTCTGAGGTCTCTGTCTCTCTCTGCTCCTGTCTCCTCATTATTTTTGGTAATTTTTCCTTTTTACGATTTTTTTAAAGGTAGAATTTCTCTCTGGCTCTCAGCTCCATCTTTTGTTTTGTTAATAAGCCCTTCTGCTCCTTTCTCCCAGGCAGGAGAGTTGAGCCATTCTCTGAGAAGAATCCACATGGATACTGGGAACTAGATATATCAGGCACAGGAGAAATGAAGATTTTCTACTCATAATTCAGCCTCCAGCAAGCAAAGCTAGTGTGGTAGGGAGCCCCTCTGGCCTTCTATCCCTGTCTCTCTGTTTCTGAGGTCTCTGTCTCTCTCTGCTCCTGTCTCCTCATTTTTTTTTTTGGTAATTTTTCCTTTTTAAGATTTTTTTAAAGGTAGAATTTCTCTCTGGCTCTCAGCTCCATATTTTGTTTTGTTAATAAGCCCTTCTTCTCCTTTCTCCCAGGCAGGAGAGTTGAGCCATTCTCTGAGAAGAATCCACATGGATACTGGGAACTAGATATTTCAGGCACAGGAGAAATGAAGATTTTCTACTCATAATTCAGCCTCCAGCAAGCAAAGCTAGTGTGGTAGGGAGCCCCTCTGGCCTTCTATCCCTGTCTCTGTGTCTCTGAGGTCTCTGTCTCTCTCTGCTCCTCTCTCATTTTTTTGGTAATTTTTCCTTTTTACGATTTTTTTAAAGGTAGAATTTCTCTCTGGCTCTCAGCTCCATCTTTTGTTTTGTTAATAAGCTCTTCTGCTCCTTTCTCCCAGGCAGGAGAGTTGAGCCATTCTCTGAGAAGAATCCACATGGATACTGGGAACTAGACATTTCAGGCACAGGAGAAATGAAGATTTTCTACTCATAATTCAGCCTCCAGCAAGCAAAGCTAGTGTGGTCGGGAGCCCCTCTGGCCTTCTATCCCTGTCTCTGTGTCTCTGAGGTCTCTGTCTCTCTCTGCTCCTGTCTCCTCATTTTTTTTTTTTGGTAATTTTTCCTTTTTATGATTTTTTTAAAGGTAGAATTTCTCTCTGGCTCTCAGCTCCATCTTTTGTTTTGTTAATAAGCCCTTCTGCTCCTTTTTCCCAGGCAGGAGAGTTGAGCCATTCTCTGAGAAGAATCCACATGGATACTGGGAACTAGATATTTCAGGCACAGGAGAAATGAAGATTTTCTACTCATAATTCAGCCTCCAGCAAGCAAAGCTAGTGTGGTAGGGATCCCCTCTGGCCTTCTATCCCTGTCTCTGTGTCTCTGAGGTCTCTGTCTCTCTCTGCTCCTGTCTCCTCATTTTTTTTTTGGTAATTTTTCCTTTTTACGATTTTTTTAAAGGTAGAATTTCTCTCTAGCTCTCAGCTCCATCTTTTGTTTTGTTAATAAGCCCTTCTGCTCCTTTCTCCCAGGCAGGAGAGTTGAGCCATTCTCTGAGAAGAATCCACATGGATACTGGGAACTAGACATTTCAGGCACAGGAGAAATGAAGATTTTCTACTCATAATTCAGCCTCCAGCAAGCAAAGCTAGTGTGGTCGGGAGCCCCTCTGGCCTTCTATCCCTGTCTCTGTGTCTCTGAGGTCTCTGTCTCTCTCTGCTCCTGTCTCCTCATTTTTTTTTGGTAATTTTTCTTTTTTACGATTTTTTCAAAGGTAGAATTCCTCTCTGGCTCTCAGCTCCATCTTTTGTTTTGTTAATAAGCCCTTCTGCTCCTTTCTCCCAGGCAGGAGAGTTGAGCCATTCTCTGAGAAGTATCCACATGGATACTGGGAACTAGATATTTCAGGCACAGGAGAAATGAAGATTTTCTACTCATAATTCAGCCTCCAGCAAGCAAAGCTAGTGTGGTAGGGAGCCCCTCTGGCGTTCTATCCCTGTCTCTGTGTCTCTGAGGTCTCTGTCTCTCTCTGCTCCGGTCTCCTCATTTTTTTTTTGGTAATTTTTCCTTTTTACGATTTTTTTAAAGGTAGAATTTCTCTCTGGCTCTCAGCTCCATCTTTTGTTTTGTTAATAAGCCCTTCTGCTCCTTTCTCCCAGTCAGGAGAGTTGAGCCATTCTCTGAGAAGAATCCACATGGATACTGGGAACTAGATATATCAGGCACAGGAGAAATGAAGATTTTCTACTCATAATTCAGCCTCCAGCAAGCAAAGCTAGTGTGGTCGGGAGCCCCTCTGGCCTTCTATCCCTGTCTCTGTGTCTCTGAGGTCTCTGTCTCTCTCTGCTCCTGTCTCCTCATTTTTTTTTGGTAATTTTTCCTTTTTACGATTTTTTTAAAGGTAGAATTTCTCTCTGGCTCTCAGCTCCATTTTTTGTTTTGTTAATAAGCCCTTCTGCTCCTTTCTCCCAGGCAGGAGAGTTGAGCCATTCTCTGAGAAGAATCCACATGGATACTGGGAACTAGATATTTCAGGCACAGGAGAAATGAAGATTTTCTACTCATAATTCAGCCTCCAGCAAGCAAAGCTAGTGTGGTAGGGAGCCCCTCTGGCCTTCTATCCCTGTCTCTGTGTCTCTGAGTTGTCTGTCTCTCTCTGCTCCTGTCTCCTCAATTTTTTTGGTAATTTTTCCTTTTTACGATTTTTTTAAAGGTAGAATTTCTCTCTGGCTCTCAGGTCCATCTTTTGTTTTGTTAATAAGCCCTTCTGCTCCTTTCTCCCAGGCAGGAGAGTTGAGCCATTCTCTGAGAAGAATCCACATGGATACTGGGAACTAGACATTTCAGGCACAGGAGAAATGAAGATTTTCTACTCATAATTCAGCCTCCAGCAAGCAAAGTTAGTGTAGTCGGGAGCCCCTCTGGCCTTCTATCCCTGTCTCTGTGTCTCTGAGGTCTCTGTCTCTCTCTGCTCCTGTCTCCTCATTTTTTTTTTGGTAATTTTTCCTTTTTACGATTTTTTTAAAGGTAGAATTTCTCTCTGGCTCTCAGCTCCATCTTTTGTTTTGTTAATAAGCCCTTCTGCTCCTTTCTCCCAGGCAGGAGAGTTGAGCCATTCTCTGAGAAGAATCCACATTGATACTGGGAACTAGATATTTCAGGCACAGGAGAAATGAAGATTTTCTACTCATAATTCAGCCTCCAGCAAGCAAAGCTAGTGTGGTAGGGAGCCCCTCTGGCCTTCTATCCCTGTCTCTGTGTTTCTGAGGTCTCTGTCTCTTTCTGCTCCTGTCTCCTCATTTTTTTTTGGTAATTTTTCCTTTTTACGATTTTTTTAATCGTAGAATTTCTCTCTGGCTCTCAGCTCCATATTTTGTTTTGTTAATAAGCCCTTCTGCTCCTTTCTCCCAGGCAGGAGAGTTGAGCCATTCTCTGAGAAGAATCCACATGGATACTGGGAACTAGATATTTCAGGCACAGGAGAAATGAAGATTTTCTACTCATAAATCAGCCTCCAGCAAGCAAAGCTAGTGTGGTAGGGAGCCCCTCTGGCCTTCTATCCCTGTCTCTGTGTCTCTGAGGTCTCTGTCTCTCTCTGCTCCTGTCTCATTTTTTTGGTAATTTTTCCTTTTTACGATTTTTTTAAAGGTAGAATTTCTCTCTGGCTCTCAGCTCCATCTTTTGTTTTGTTAATAAGCCCTTCTGCTCCTTTCTCCCAGGCAGGAGAGTTGAGCCATTCTCTGAGAAGAATCCACATGGATACTGGGAACTAGATATTTCAGGCACAGGAGAAATGAAGATTTTCTACTCATAATTCAGCCTCCAGCAAGCAAAGCTAGTGTGGTAGGGATCCCCTCTGGCCTTCTATCCCTGTGTCTGTGTCTCTGAGTTGTCTGTCTCTCTCTGCTCCTGTCTCCTCAATTTTTTTGGTAATTTTTCTTTTTACGATTTTTTTAAAGGTAGAATTTCTCTCTGGCTCTCAGCTCCATCTTTTGTTTTGTTAATAAGCCCTTCTGCTCCTTTCTCCCAGGCAGGAGAGTTGAGCCATTCTCTGAGAAGAATCCACATGGATACTGGGAACTAGATATTTCAGGCACAGGAGAAATGAAGATTTTCTACTCATAATTCAGCCTCCAGCAAGCAAAGCTACTGTGGTCGGGAGCCCCTCTGGCCTTCTATCCCTGTCTCTGTGTCTCTGAGGTCTCTGTCTCTCTCTGCTCCTGTCTCCTCATTTTATTTTTTTTGGTAATTTTTCCTTTTTATGATTTTTTTAAAGGTAGAATTTCTCTCTGGCTCTCAGCTCCATCTTTTGTTTTGTTAATAAGCCCTTCTGCTCCTTTCTCCCAGGCAGGAGAGTTGAGCCATTCTCTGAGAAGAATCCACATGGATACTGGGAACTAGATATTTCAGGCACAGGAGAAATGAAGATTTTCTACTCATAATTCAGCCTCCAGCAAGCAAAGCTAGTGTGGTAGGGATCCCCTCTGGCCTTCTATCCCTGTCTCTGTGTCTCTGAGGTCTCTGTCTCTCTCTGCTCCTGTCTCCTCATTTTTTTTTTGGTAATTTTTCTTTTTTACGATTTTTTTAAAGGTAGAATTTCTCTCTGGCTCTCAGCTCCATCTTTTGTTTTGTTAATAAGCCCTTCTGCTCCTTTCTCCCAGGCAGGAGAATTGAGCCATTCTCTGAGAAGAATCCACATGGATACTGGGAACTAGACATTTCAGGCACAGGAGAAATGAAGATTTTCTACTCATAATTCAGCCTCCAGCAAGCAAAGCTAGTGTGGTCGGGAGCCCCTCTGGCCTTCTATCCCTGTCTCTGTGTTTCTGAGGTCTCTGTCTCTCTCTGCTCCTGTCTCCTCATTTTTTTTTTTTGGTAATTTTTCCTTTTTACGATTTTTTTAAAGGTAGAATTTCTCTCTGGCTCTCAGCTCCATATTTTGTTTTGTTAATAAGCACTTCTTCTCCTTTCTCCCAGGCAGGAGAGTTGAGCCATTCTCTGAGAAGAATCCACATGGATACTGGGAACTAGATATTTCAGGCACAGGAGAAATGAAGATTTTCTACTCATAATTCAGCCTCCAGCAAGCAAAGCTAATGTGGTAGGGAGCCCCTCTGGCCTTCTATCCCTGTCTCTGTGTCTCTGAGGTCTCTGTCTCTCTCTGCTCCTGTCTTATTTTTTTGGTAATTTTTCCTTTTTACGATTTTTTTAAAGGTAGAATTTCTCTCTGGCTCTCAGCTCCATCTTTTGTTTTGTTAATAAGCCCTTCTGCTCCTTTCTCCCAGGCAGGAGAGTTGAGCCATTCTCTGAGAAGAATCCACATGGATACTGGGAACTAGATATTTCAGGCACAGGAGAAATGAAGATTTTCTACTCATAATTCAGCCTCCAGCAAGCAAAGCTAGTGTGGTAGGGAGCCCCTCTGGCCTTCTATCCCTGTCTCTGTGTCTCTGAGTTGTCTGTCTCTCTCTGCTCCTGTCTCCTCAATTTTTTTGGTAATTTTTCCTTTTTACGATTTTTTTAAAGGTAGAATTTCTCTCTGGCTCTCAGCTCCATCTTTTGTTTTGTTAATAAGCCCTTCTGCTCCTTTCTCCCAGGCAGGAGAGTTGAGCCATTCTCTGAGAAGAATCCACATGGATACTGGGAACTAGATATATCAGGCACAGGAGAAATGAAGATTTTCTACTCATAATTCAGCCTCCAGCAAGCAAAGCTAGTGTGGTAGGGAGCCCCTCTGGCCTTCTATCCCTGTCTCTGTGTCTCTGAGGTCTCTGTCTCTCTCTGCTCCTGTCTCCTCATTTTTTTTGGTAATTTTTCCTTTTTACGATTTTTTTAAAGGTAGAATTTCTCTCTGGCTCTCAGCTCCATATTTTTTTTGTTAATAAGCCCTTCTGCTCCTTTCTCCCAGGCAGGAGAGTTGAGCCATTCTCTGAGAAGAATCCACATGGATACTGGGAACTAGATATTTCAGGCACAGGAGAAATGAAGATTTTCTACTCATAATTCAGCCTCCAGCAAGCAAAGCTAGTGTGGTAGGGATCCCCTCTGGCCTTCTATCCCTGTGTCTGTGTCTCGGAGTTGTCTGTCTCTCTCTGCTCCTGTCTCCTCAATTTTTTTGGTAATTTTTCTTTTTACGATTTTTTTAAAGGTAGAATTTCTCTCTGGCTCTCAGCTCCATCTTTTGTTTTGTTAATAAGCCCTTCTGCTCCTTTCTCCCAGGTAGGAGAGTTGAGCCATTCTTTGAGAAGAATCCACATGGATACTGGGAACTAGACATTTCAGGCACAGGAGAAATGAAGATTTTCTACTCATAATTCAGCCTCCAGCAAGCAAAGCTAGTGTGGTCGGGAGCCCCTCTGGCCTTCTATCCCTGTCTCTGTGTCGCTGAGGTCTCTGTCTCTCTCTGCTCCTGTCTCCTCATTTTATTTTTTTTGGTAATTTTTCCTTTTTATGATTTTTTTAAAGGTAGAATTTCTCTCTGGCTCTCAGCTCCATCTTTTGTTTTGTTAATAAGCCCTTCTGCTCCTTTCTCCCAGGCAGGAGAGTTGAGCCATTCTCTGAGAAGAATCCACATGGATACTGGGAACTAGATATTTCAGGCACAGGAGAAATGAAGATTTTCTACTCATAATTCAGCCTCCAGCAAGCAAAGCTAGTGTGGTCGGGAGCCCCTCTGGCCTTCTATCCCTGTCTCTGTGTCTCTGAGGTCTCTGTCTCTCTCTGCTCCTGTCTCGTCATTTTTTTTTTTGGTAATTTTTCCTTTTTACGATTTTCTTAAAGGTAGAATTTCTCTCTGGCTCTCAGCTCCATCTTTTGTTTTGTTAATAAGCCCTTCTGCTCCTTTTTCCCAGGCAGGAGAGTTGTGCCATTCTCTGAGAAGAATCCACATGGATACTGGGAAATAGATATTTCAGGCACAGGAGAAATGAAGATTTTCTACTCATAATTCAGCCTCCAGCAAGCAAAGCTAGTGTGGTAGGGATCCCCTCTGGCCTTCTATCCCTGTCTCTGTGTCTCTGAGGTCTCTGTCTCTCTCTGCTCCTGTCTCCTCATTTTTTTTTTGGTAATTTTTCTTTTTTACGATTTTTTTAAAGGTAGAATTTCTCTCTGGCTCTCAGCTCCATCTTTTGTTTTGTTAATAAGCCCTTCTGCTCCTTTCTCCCAGGCAGGAGAATTGAGCCATTCTCTGAGAAGAATCCACATGGATACTGGGAACTAGACATTTCAGGCACAGGAGAAATGAAGATTTTCTACTCATAATTCAGCCTCCAGCAAGCAAAGCTAGTGTGGTAGGGAGCCCCTCTGGCCTTCTATCCCTGTCTCTGTGTCTCTGAGGTCTCTGTCTCTCTCTGCTCCTGTCTTATTTTTTTGGTAATTTTTCCTTTTTACGATTTTTTTAAAGGTAGAATTTCTCTCTGGCTCTCAGCTCCATCTTTTGTTTTGTTAATAAGCCCTTCTGCTCCTTTCTCCCAGGCAGGAGAGTTGAGCCATTCTCTGAGAAGAATCCACATGGATACTGGGAACTAGATATATCAGGCACAGGAGAAATGAAGATTTTCTACTCATAATTCAGCCTCCAGCAAGCAAAGCTAGTGTGGTAGGGAGCCCCTCTGGCCTTCTATCCCTGTCTCTGTGTCTCTGAGGTCTCTGTCTCTCTCTGCTCCTGTCTCCTCATTTTTTTTTGGTAATTTTTCCTTTTTACGATTTTTTTAAAGGTAGAATTTCTCTCTGGCTCTCAGCTCCATATTTTTTTTGTTAATAAGCCCTTCTGCTCCTTTCTCCCAGGCAGGAGAGTTGAGCCATTCTCTGAGAAGAATCCACATGGATACTGGGAACTAGATATTTCAGGCACAGGAGAAATGAAGATTTTCTACTCATAATTCAGCCTCCAGCAAGCAAAGCTAGTGTGGTAGGGATCCCCTCTGGCCTTCTATCCCTGTCTCTGTGTCTCTGAGTTGTCTGTCTCTCTCTGCTCCTGTCTCCTCAATTTTTTTGGTAATTTTTCTTTTTACGATTTTTTTAAAGGTAGAATTTCTCTCTGGCTCTCAGCTCCATCTTTTGTTTTGTTAATAAGCCCTTCTGCTCCTTTCTCCCAGGCAGGAGAGTTGAGCCATTCTCTGAGAAGAATCCACATGGATACTGGGAACTAGACATTTCAGGCACAGGAGAAATGAAGATTTTCTACTCATAATTCAGCCTCCAGCAAGCAAAGCTAGTGTGGTCGGGAGCCCCTCTGGCCTTCTATCCCTGTCTCTGTGTCTCTGAGGTCTCTGTCTCTCTCTGCTCCTGTCTCCTCATTTTATTTTTTTTGGTAATTTTTCCTTTTTATGATTTTTTTAAAGGTAGAATTTCTCTCTGGCTCTCAGCTCCATCTTTTGTTTTGTTAATAAGCCCCTCTGCTCCTTTCTCCCAGGCAGGAGAGTTGAGCCAATCTCTGAGAAGAATCCACATGGATACTGGGAACTAGATATTTCAGGCACAGGAGAAATGAAGATTTTCTACTCATAATTCAGCCTCCAGCAAGCAAAGCTAGTGTGGTCGGGAGCCCCTCTGGCCTTCTATCCCTGTCTCTGTGTCTCTGAGGTCTCTGTCTCTCTCTGCTCCTGTCTCCTCATTTTTTTTTTTTGGTAATTTTTCCTTTTTTCGATTTTTTTAAAGGTAGAATTTCTCTCTGGCTCTCAGCTCCATCTTTTGTTTTGTTAATAAGCCCTTCTGCTCCTTTTTCCCAGGCAGGAGAGTTGAGCCATTCTCTGAGAAGAATCCACATGGATACTGGGAACTAGATATTTCAGGCACAGGAGAAATGAAGATTTTCTACTCATAATTCAGCCTCCAGCAAGCAAAGCTTGTGTGGTCGGGAGCCCCTCTGGCCTTCTATCCCTGTCTCTGTGTCTCTGAGGTCTCTGTCTCTCTCTGCTCCTGTCTCCTCATTTTTTTTTTTGGTAATTTTTCCTTTTTACGATTTTTTTAAAGGTAGAATTTCTCTCTGGCTCTCAGCTCCATCTTTTGTTTTGTTAATAAGCCCTTCTGCTCCTTTCTCCCAGGCAGGAGAGTTGAGCCATTCTCTGAGAAGAATCCACATGGATACTGGGAACTAGATATTTCAGGCACAGGAGAAATGAAGATTTTCTACTCATAATTCAGCCTCCAGCAAGCAAAGCTAGTGTGGTAGGGAGCCCCTCTGTCCTTCTATCCCTGTCTCTGTGTCTCTGAGTTGTCTGTCTCTCTCTGCTCCTCTCTCCTCAATTTTTTTGGTAATTTTTCCTTTTTACGATTTTTTTAAAGGTAGAATTTCTCTCTGGCTCTCAGCTCCATCTTTTGTTTTGTTAATAAGCCCTTCTGCTCCTTTCTCCCAGGCAGGAGAGTTGAGCCATTCTCTGAGAAGAATCCACATTGATACTGGGAACTAGATATTTCAGGCACAGGAGAAATGAAGATTTTCTACTCATAATTCAGCCTCCAGCAAGCAAAGCTAGTGTGGTAGGGAGCCCCTCTGGCCTTCTATCCCTGTCTCTGTGTTTCTGAGGTCTCTGTCTCTCTCTGCTCCTGTCTCATTTTTTTGGTAATTTTTCCTTTTTACGATTTTTTTAAAGGTAGAATTTCTCTCTGGCTCTCAGCTCCATCTTTTGTTTTGTTAATAAGCCCTTCTGCTCCTTTCTCCCAGGCAGGAGAGTTGAGCCATTCTCTGAGAAGAATCCACATGGATACTGGGAACTAGATATATCAGGCACAGGAGAAATGAAGATTTTCTACTCATAATTCAGCCTCCAGCAAGCAAAGCTAATGTGGTAGGGAGCCCCTCTGGCCTTCTATCACTGTCTCTGTGTCTCTGAGGTCTCTGTCTCTCTCTGCTCCTGTCTCCTCATTTTTTTTGGTAATTTTTCCTTTTTACGATTTTTTTAAAGGTAGAATTTCTCTCTGACTCTCAGCTCCATATTTTTTTTGTTAATAAGCCCTTCTGCTCCTTTCTCCCAGGCAGGAGAGTTGAGCCATTCTCTGAGAAGAATCCACATGGATACTGGGAACTAGATATTTCAGGCACAGGAGAAATGAAGATTTTCTACTCATAATTCAGCCTCCAGCAAGCAAAGCTAGTGTGGTAGGGAGCCCCTCTGGCCTTCTATCCCTGTCTCTGTGTCTCTGAGTTGTCTGTCTCTCTCTGCTCCTGTCTCCTCAATTTTTTTGGTAATTTTTCTTTTTACGATTTTTTTAAAGGTAGAATTTCTCTCTGGCTCTCAGCTCCATCTTTTGTTTTGTTAATAAGCCCTTCTGCTCCTTTCTCCCAGGCAGGAGAGTTGAGCCATTCTCTGAGAAGAATCCACATGGATACTGGGAACTAGACATTTCAGGCACAGGAGAAATGAAGATTTTCTACTCATAATTCAGCCTCCAGCAAGCAAAGCTAGTGTGGTCGGGAGCCCCTCTGGCCTTCTATCCCTGTCTCTGTGTCTCTGAGGTCTCTGTCTCTCTCTGCTCCTGTCTCCTCATTTTATTTTTTTTGGTAATTTTTCCTTTTTATGATTTTTTTAAAGGTAGAATTTCTCTCTGGCTCTCAGCTCCATCTTTTGTTTTGTTAATAAGCCCTTCTGCTCCTTTCTCCCAGGCAGGAGAGTTGAGCCATTCTCTGAGAAGAATCCACATGGATACTGGGAACTAGATATTTCAGGCACAGGAGAAATGAAGATTTTCTACTCATAATTCAGCCTCCAGCAAGCAAAGCTAGTGTGGTCGGGAGCCCCTCTGGCCTTCTATCCCTGTCTCTGTGTCTCTGAGGTCTCTGTCTCTCTCTGCTCCTGTCTCCTCATTTTTTTTTTGGTAGTTTTTCCTTTTTACGATTTTTTTAAAGGTAGAATTTCTCTCTGGCTCTCAGCTCCATCTTTTGTTTTGTTAATAAGCCCTTCTGCTCCTTTTTCCCAGGCAGGAGAGTTGAGCCATTCTCTGAGAAGAATCCACATGGATACTGGGAACTAGATATTTCAGGCACAGGAGAAATGAAGATTTTCTACTCATAATTCAGCCTCCAGCAAGCAAAGCTAGTGTGGTAGGGATCCCCTCTGGCCTTCTATCCCTGTCTCTGTGTCTCTGAGGTCTCTGTCTCTCTCTGCTCCTGTCTCCTCATTTTTTTTTTTTGGTAATTTTTCCTTTTTACGATTTTTTTAAAGGTAGAATTTCTCTCTGGCTCTCAGCTCCATCTTTTGTTTTGTTAATAAGCCCTTCTGCTCCTTTCTCCCAGGCAGGAGAGTTGAGCCATTCTCTGAGAAGAATCCACATGGATACTGGCAACTAGACATTTCAGGCACAGGAGAAATGAAGATTTCTGCTCATAATTCAGCCTCCAGCAAGCAAAGCTAGTGTGGTCGGGAGCCCCTCTGGCCTTCTATCCCTGTCTCTGTGTCTCTGAGTTGTCTGTCTCTCTCTGCTCCTGTCTCCTCAATTTTTTTGGTAATTTTTATTTTTACGATTTTTTTAAAGGTAGAATTTCTCTCTGGCTCTCAGCTCCATCTTTTGTTTTGTTAATAAGCCCTTCTGCTCCTTTCTCCCAGGCAGGAGAGTTGAGCCATTCTCTGAGAAGAATCCACATGGATACTGGGAACTAGACATTTCAGGCACAGGAGCAATGAAGATTTTCTACTCATAATTCAGCCTCCAGCAAGCAAAGCTAGTGTGGTCGGGAGCCCCTCTGGCCTTCTATCCCTGTCTCTGTGTCTCTGAGGTCTCTGTCTCTCTCTGCTCCTGTCTCCTCATTTTATTTTTTTTGGTAATTTTTCCTTTTTATGATTTTTTTAAAGGTAGAATTTCTCTCTGGCTCTCAGCTCCATCTTTTGTTTTGTTAATAAGCCCTTCTGCTCCTTTCTCCCAGGCAGGAGAGTTGAGCCATTCTCTGAGAAGAATCCACATGGATACTGGGAACTAGATATTTCAGGCACAGGAGAAATGAAGATTTTCTACTCATAATTCAGCCTCCAGCAAGCAAAGCTAGTGTGGTCGGGAGCCCCTCTGGCCTTCTATCCCTGTCTCTGTGTCTCTGAGGTCTCTGTCTCTCTCTGCTCCTGTCTCCTCATTTTTTTTTTTGGTAGTTTTTCCTTTTTACGATTTTTTTAAAGGTAGAATTTCTCTCTGGCTCTCAGCTCCATCTTTTGTTTTGTTAATAAGCCCTTCTGCTCCTTTTTCCCAGGCAGGAGAGTTGAGCCATTCTCTGAGAAGAATCCACATGGATACTGGGAACTAGATATTTCAGGCACAGGAGAAATGAAGATTTTCTACTCATAATTCAGCCTCCAGCAAGCAAAGCTAGTGTGGTAGCGATCCCCTCTGGCCTTCTATCCCTGTCTCTGTGTCTCTGAGGTCTCTGTCTCTCTCTGCTCCTGTCTCCTCATTTTTTTTTTTGGTAATTTTTCCTTTTTACGATTATTTTAAAGGTAGAATTTCTCTCTGGCTCTCAGCTCCATCTTTTGTTTTGTTAATAAGCCCTTCTGCTCCTTTCTCCCAGGCAGGAGAGTTGAGCCATTCTCTGAGAAGGATCCACATGGATACTGGCAACTAGACATTTCAGGCACAGGAGAAATGAAGATTTCTGCTCATAATTCAGCCTCCAGCAAGCAAAGCTAGTGTGGTCGGGAGCCCCTCTGGCCTTCTATCCCTGTCTCTGTGTCTCTGAGGTCTCTGTCTCTCTCTGCTCCTGTCTCCTCATTTTTTTTTTGGTAATTTTTCTTTTTATGATTTTTTCAAAGGTAGAATTTCTCTCTGGCTCTCAGCTCCATATTTTGTTTTGTTAATAAGCCCTTCTGCTCCTTTCTCCCAGGCAGGAGAGTTGAGCCATTCTCTGAGAAGAATCCACATGGATACTGGGAACTAGATATTTCAGGCACAGGAGAAATGAAGATTTTCTACTCATAATTCAGCCTCCAGCAAGCAAAGCTAGTGTGGTAGGGAGCCCCTCTGGCCTTCTATCCCTGTCTCTGTGTCTCTGAGTTGTCTGTCTCTCTCTGCTCCTGTCTCCTCAATTTTTTTGGTAATTTTTCCTTTTTACGATTTTTTTAATGGTAGAATTTCTCTCTGGCTCTCAGCTCCATCTTTTGTTTTGTTAATAAGCCCTTCTGCCTCTTTCTCCCAGGCAGGAGAGTTGAGCCATTCTCTGAGAAGAATCCACATGGATCCTGGGAACTAGACATTTCAGGCACAGGAGAAATGAAGATTTTCTACTCATAATTCAGCCTCCAGCAAGCAAAGCTAGTGTGGTCGGGAGCCCCTCTGGCCTTCTATCCCTGTCTCTGTGTCTCTGAGGTCTCTGTCTCTCTCTGCTCCTGTCTCCTCATTTATTTTTTTGGTAATTTTTCGTTTTTACGATTTTTTTAAAGGTAGAATTTTTCTCTGGCTCTCAGCTCCATCTTTTGTTTTGTTAATAAGCCCTTCTGCTCCTTTCTCCCAGGCAGGAGAGTTGAGCCATTCTCTGAGAAGTATCCACATGGATACTGGGAACTAGATATTTCAGGCACAGGAGAAATGAAGATTTTCTACTCATAATTCAGCCTCCAGCAAGCAAAGCTAGTGTGGTAGGGATCCCCTCTGGCCTTCTATCCCTGTCTCTGTGTCTCTGAGTTGTCTGTCTCTCTCTGCTCCTGTCTCCTCAATTTTTTTGGTAATTTTTCCTTTTTACGATTTTTTTAAAGGTAGAATTTCTCTCTGGCTCTCAGCTCCATCTTTTGTTTTGTTAATAAGCCCTTCTGCTCCTTTCTCCCAGGCAGCAGAGTTGAGCCATTCTCTGAGAAGAATCCACATGGATACTGGGAACTAGACATTTCAGGCACAGGAGAAATGAAGATTTTCTACTCATAATTCAGCCTCCAGCAAGCAAAGCTAGTGTGGTCGGGAGCCCCTCTGGCCTTCTATCCCTGTCTCTGTGTCTCTGAGGTCTCTGTCTCTCTCTGCTCCTGTCTCCTCATTTTTGTTTTGGTAATTTTACTTTTTACGATTTTTTTAAAGGTAGAATTTCTCTCTGGCTCTCAGCTCCATCTTTTGTTTTGTTAATAAGCCCTTCTGCTCCTTTCTCCCAGGCAGGAGAGTTCAGCCATTCTCTGAGAAGAATCCACATAGATACTGGGAACTAGATATTTCAGGCACAGGAGAAATGAAGATTTTCTACTCATAATTCAGCCTCCAGCAAGCAAAGCTAGTGTGGTAGGGAGCCCCTCTGGCCTTCTATCCCTGTCTCTGTGTCTCTGAGGTCTCTGTCTCTCTCTGCTCCTGTCTCCTCATTTTTTTTTTTGGTAATTTTTCCTTTTTACGATTTTTTTAAAGGTAGAATTTCTCTCTGGCTCTCAGCTCCATCTTTTGTTTTGTTAATAAGCCCTTCTGCTCCTTTCTCCCAGGCAGGAGAGTTGAGCCATTCTCTGAGAAGAATCCACATGGATACTGGGAAATAGATATTTCAGGCACAGGAGAAATGAAGATTTTCTACTCATAATTCAGCCTCCAGCAAGCAAAGCTAGTGTGGTAGGGAGCCCCTCTGGCCTTCTATCCCTGTCTCTGTGTCTCTGAGGTCTCTGTCTCTCTCTGCTCCTGTCTCCTCATTTTTTTTGGTAGTTTTTCATTTTTACGATTTTTTTAAAGGTAGAATTTCTCTCTGGCTCTCAGCTCCATCTTTTGTTTTGTTAATAAGCCCTTCTGCTCCTTTCTCCCAGGCAGGAGAGTTGAGCCATTCTCTGAGAAGAATCCACATGGATACTGGGAACTAGATATTTCAGGCACAGGAGAAATGAAGATTTTCTACTCATAATTCAGCCTCCAGCAAGCAAAGCTAGTGTGGTAGGGAGCCCCTCTGGCCTTCTATCCCTGTCTCTGTGTCTCTGAGGTGTCTGTCTCTCTCTGCTCCTGTCTCCTCAATATTTTTGGTAATTTTTCCTTTTTTCGATTTTTTTAAAGGTAGAATTTCTCTCTGGCTCTCAGCTCCATCTTTTGTTTTGTTAATAAGCCCTTCTGCTCCTTTCTCCCAGGCAGGAGAGTTGAGCCATTCTCTGAGAAGAATCCACATGGATACTGGGAACTAGACATTTCAGGCACAGGAGAAATGAAGATTTTCTACTCATAATTCAGCCTCCAGCAAGCAAAGTTAGTGTGGTCGGGAGCCCCTCTGGCATTCTATCCCTGTCTCTGTGTCTCTGAGGTCTCTGTCTCTCTCTGCTCCTGTCTCCTCATTTTTTATTTTTGGTAATTTTTCCTTTTTACGATTTTTTTAAAGGTAGAATTTCTCTCTGGCTCTCAGCTCCATCTTTTGTTTTGTTAATAAGCCCTTCTGCTCCTTTCTCCCAGGCAGGAGAGTTGAGCCATTCTCTGAGAAAAATCCACATGGATACTGGGAACTAGATATTTCAGGCACAGGAGAAATGAAGATTTTCTACTCATAATTCAGCCTCCAGCAAGCAAAGCTAGTGTGGTAGGGAGCCCCTCTGGCCTTCTATCCCTGTCTCTGTGTCTCTGAGGTCTCTGTCGCTCTCTGCTCCTGTCTCTTCATTTATTTTTTTGGTAATTTTTCTTTTTATGATTTTTTTAAAGGTAGAATTTCTCTCTGGCTCTCAGCTCCATCTTTTGTTTTGTTAATAAGCCCTTCTGCTCCTTTCTCCCAGGCAGGAGAGTTGAGCCATTCTCTGAGAAGAATCCACATGGATACTGGGAACTAGATATTTCAGGCACAGGAGAAATGAAGATTTTCTACTAAAAATTCAGCCTCCAGCAAGCAAAGCTAGTGTGGTAGGGATCCCCTCTGGCCTTCTATCCCTGTCTCTGTGTCTCTGAGGTCTCTGTCTCTCTCTGCTCCGGTCTCCTCAATTTTTTTGGTAATTTTTCATTTTTACGATTTTTTTAAAGGTAGAATTTCTCTCTGGCTCTCAGCTCCATCTTTTGTTTTGTTAATAAGCCCTTCTGCTCCTTTCTCCCAGGCAGGAGAGTTGAGCCATTCTCTGAGAAGAATCCAAATGGATACAGGGAACTAGACTTTCAGGCACAGGAGAAATGAAGATTTTCTACTCATAATTCAGCCTCCAGCAAGCAAAGCTAGTGTGGTCGGGAGCCCCTCTGGCCTTCTATCCCTGTCTCTGTGTCTCTGAGGTCTCTGTCTCTCTCTGCTCCTGTCTCCTCATTTATTTTTTTGGTAATTTTACCTTTTTACGATTTTTTTAAGGGTAGAATTTCTCTCTGGCTCTCAGCTCCATCTTTTGTTTAGTTAATAAGCCCTTCTGCTCCTTTCTCCCAGGCAGGAGAGTTGAGCCATTCTCTGAGAAGAATCCACATGGATACTGGGAACTAGATATTTCAGGCACAGGAGAAATGAAGATTTTCTACTCATAATTCAGCCTCCAGCAAGCAAAGCTAGTGTGGTAGGGAGCCCCTCTGGCCTTCTATCCCTGTCTCTGTGTCTCTGAGGTCTTTGTCTCTCTCTGCTCCTGTCTCCTCATTTTTTTTTGGTAATTTTTCCTTTTTACGATTTTTTTAAAGGTAGAATTTCTCTCTGTCTCTCAGCTCCATCTTCTGTTTTGTTAATAAGCCCTTCTGCTCCTTTCTCCCAGGCAGGAGAGTAGAGCCATTCTCTGAGAAGAATCCACATAGATACTGGGAACTAGATATTTCAGGCACAGGAGAAATGAATATTTTCTACTCATAATTCAGCCTCCAGCAAGCAAAGCTAGTGTGGTCGGGAGCCCCTCTGGCCTTCTATCCCTGTCTCTGTGTCTCTGAGGTCTCTGTCTCTCTCTGCTCCTGTCTCCTCATTTTTTTTGGTAGTTTTTCATTTTTACGATTTTTTTAAAGGTAGAATTTCTCTCTGGCTCTCAGCTCCATCTTTTGTTTTGTTAATAAGCCCTTCTGCTCCTTTCTCCCAGGCAGGAGAGTTGAGCCATTCTCTGAGAAGAATCCACATGGATACTGGGAACTAGATATTTCAGGCACAGGAGAAATGAAGATTTTCTACTCATAATTCAGCCTCCAGCAAGCAAAGCTAGTGTGGTAGGGAGCCCCTCTGGCCTTCTATCCCTGTCTCTGTGTCTCTGAGGTGTCTGTCTCTCTCTGCTCCTGTCTCCTCAATTTTTTTTTTAATTTTTCTTTTTTTCGATTTTTTTAAATGTAGAATTTCTCTCTGGCTCTCAGCTCCATCTTTTGTTTTGTTAATAAGCCCTTCTGCTCCTTTCTCCCAGGCAGGAGAGTTGAGCCATTCTCTGAGAAGAATCCACATGGATACTGGGAACTAGACATTTCAGGCACAGGAGAAATGAAGATTTTCTACTCATAATTCAGCCTCCAGCAAGCAAAGCTAGTGTGGTCGGGAGCCCCTCTGGCCTTCTATCCCTGTCTCTGTGTCTCTGAGGTCTCTGTCTCTCTCTGCTCCTGTCTCCTCATTTTTTTTTTTGGTAATTTTTCCTTTTTACAATTTTTTTAAAGGTAGAATTTCTCTCTGGCTCTCAGCTCCATCTTTTGTTTTGTTAATAAGCCCTTCTGCTCCTTTCTCCCAGGCAGGAGAGTTGAGCCATTCTCTGAGAAGAATCCACATGGATACTGGGAACTAGATATTTCAAGCACAGGAGAAATGAAGATTTTCTACTCATAATTCAGCCTCCAGCAAGCAAAGCTAGTGTGGTAGGGAGCCCCTCTGGCCTTCTATCCCTGTCTCTGTGTCTCTGAGGTCTCTGTCTCTCTCTGCTCCTGTCTCCTCATTTTTTTTTTGGTAATTTTTCCTTTTTACGATTTTTTTAAAGGTAGAATTTCTCTCTGGCTCTCAGCTCCATCTTTTGTTTTGTTAATAAGCCCTTCTGCTCCTTTCTCCCAGGCAGGAGAGTTGAGCCATTCTCTGAGAAAAATCCACATGGATACTGGGAACTAGATATTTCAGGCACAGGAGAAATGAAGATTTTCTCCTCATAATTCAGCCTCCAGAAAGCAAAGCTAGTGTGGTAGGGAGCCCCTCTGGCCTTCTATCCCTGTCTCTGTGTCTCTGAGGTGTCTGTCTCTCTCTGCTCCTGTCTCCTCAATATTTTTGGTAATTTTTCCTTTTTTCGATTTTTTTAAAGGTAGAATTTCTCTCTGGCTCTCAGCTCCATCTTTTGTTTTGTTAATAAGCCCTTCTGCTCCTTTCTCCCAGGCAGGAGAGTTGAGCCATTCTCTGAGAAGAATCCACATGGATACTGGGAACTAGACATTTCAGGCACAGGAGAAATGAAGATTTTCTACTCATAATTCAGCCTCCAGCAAGCAAAGTTAGTGTGGTCGGGAGCCCCTCTGGCATTCTATCCCTGTCTCTGTGTCTCTGAGGTCTCTGTCTCTCTCTGCTCCTGTCTCCTCATTTTTTATTTTTGGTAATTTTTCCTTTTTACGATTTTTTTAAAGGTAGAATTTCTCTCTGGCTCTCAGCTCCATCTTTTGTTTTGTTAATAAGCCCTTCTGCTCCTTTCTCCCAGGCAGGAGAGTTGAGCCATTCTCTGAGAAAAATCCACATGGATACTGGGAACTAGATATTTCAGGCACAGGAGAAATGAAGATTTTCTACTCATAATTCAGCCTCCAGCAAGCAAAGCTAGTGTGGTAGGGAGCCCCTCTGGCCTTCTATCCCTGTCTCTGTGTCTCTGAGGTCTCTGTCGCTCTCTGCTCCTGTCTCTTCATTTATTTTTTTGGTAATTTTTCCTTTTTATGATTTTTTTAAAGGTAGAATTTCTCTCTGGCTCTCAGCTCCATCTTTTGTTTTGTTAATAAGCCCTTCTGCTCCTTTCTCCCAGGCAGGAGAGTTGAGCCATTCTCTGAGAAGAATCCACATGGATACTGGGAACTAGATATTTCAGGCACAGGAGAAATGAAGATTTTCTACTAAAAATTCAGCCTCCAGCAAGCAAAGCTAGTGTGGTAGGGATCCCCTCTGGCCTTCTATCCCTGTCTCTGTGTCTCTGAGGTCTCTGTCTCTCTCTGCTCCGGTCTCCTCAATTTTTTTGGTAATTTTTCCTTTTTACGATTTTTTTAAAGGTAGAATTTCTCTCTGGCTCTCAGCTCCATCTTTTGTTTTGTTAATAAGCCCTTCTGCTCCTTTCTCCCAGGCAGGAGAGTTGAGCCATTCTCTGAGAAGAATCCAAATGGATACAGGGAACTAGACTTTCAGGCACAGGAGAAATGAAGATTTTCTACTCATAATTCAGCCTCCAGCAAGCAAAGCTAGTGTGGTCGGGAGCCCCTCTGGCCTTCTATCCCTGTCTCTGTGTCTCTGAGGTCTCTGTCTCTCTCTGCTCCTGTCTCCTCATTTATTTTTTTTGGTAATTTTACCTTTTTACGATTTTTTTAAAGGTAGAATTTCTCTCTGGCTCTCAGCTCCATCTTTTGTTTAGTTAATAAGCCCTTCTGCTCCTTTCTCCCAGGCAGGAGAGTTGAGCCATTCTCTGAGAAGAATCCACATGGATACTGGGAACTAGATATTTCAGGCACAG